>PVHX01002788.1:0-135072 GCA_004024805.1 Geosciurus inauris | reverse complement strand
TTTATTGCTGAGTAATATTCCATTGTGTATATATACCATAGTTTCTTTATCCATTCATCTATTGAAGGGCATCTAGGTTGAGGAACCTTCTGCTTTCATTCTTTTACTTCTTCCTCCAACTTATGTTATTGTTGTCCCAGATTACATATTTTACTTATTTGTAAATAAGAATCTAACACCACATTAAGAAAATATATACATATTTCATTTGTATTGCTGCTTAGTATCATGCCAATATGAAAGACTCAATTTAGCATTTTTTATAAGTTAGGTCTAGAGGTGATAAACAACCTCAGAGTTTATATGAGAAAAATCTTAATTTCTTCTTCATTTTCAAAGGATAGTCTTTCCAGATATAGTATTTGTGGTTTGTAGTTTTCTTTCATCACTTTAAATATATCTTTCTACTATCTTCTGGTCTGCAATGTTTTTGCTGAGAAATCTGCTAACAATCTTATGGTTACTCCCTTATATATGACAAGTTGTTCTTCTCTTCCTGCTTTAGAAATTATCTCTTTATCTTTGACTTTTGGCAATTTGATTATTAAGCATCTTGGTGTAGACTCCTTTGTATTCATACTAGTTGGAGCCCTTTAGGCTTCTTGAGGCTGGATATCTATTTTCTGTCCCAGATTTGTCCACTATTTCTTCTTCTATTGGATTTTAATCTTTATATTCTATTTTAAAATATTAGGGCAGTTAGCTCATTATCTGGAATATAAGTTGCAAATATTTTCTCTCATTTTTTTCCATTTGACTTTTTTTTTGAGGATTTTTGCCATTCAGGCTTCTTTAGTTTTATGTAGTTGATTTTTAATCAATTTTTTCTTTCACTGACTCTGGATTTTGAATCATTCATAGAAAACTTATCTCTACTGTAAGGTTAAAGAAGGATTCAACTATATTTTCCTCTGCTACATATATAATTTCATATTTACATTTAGATACCTGTTCCATTCAGAATGATTATTTGGTATGCTATAAAGTATAGATCTAATTTATCTTTTAAAAATACCTAATCAGTATCATTTATTGACTTATCAAAATTTACCCTAATGATGTGTGAAGAACTTTAATTATATATTAGCTTTTCAAAGGTGCATAGGTTTATTTCTGGAATTTTTATTTCATTTCACTTATTTTTGGCTATTCATATATCAGTACTGTAAACTTAATTACAGAGACTTGATAATATGTTTTAATATCTGGTGGGACTAGTATTGAACTTTTTCTTGAATTTTAGGGTGAGCTTGTTTAGCTGCATAAAAGGTTATGTAGTATTTTTATTGAGATTTTATTATATTTATACATTAACTTTGGGAGAACCGGCATCATTATGATGTTGACTCATTCTATCCGAGGACAAGGATTTCTGTCCACTTATTCAAGCTGAACTTCCTGCCTTCTAGCAGCATTTTAAAGTTTTCTTATAGGAGTTTTGCACATTTCTTGCTAAATTTATTCCAAATGTTTAAATATCTTTGTTGCTATTATGAATGTTTTTTTCTCTTCATTATATTTTTAACGGATTATTTTTTGTGTTTATGAATGGTATTGATTTCTACTCCTATTTTATATCTTATGACCTTTACTATTTTCTTATTGAACTAGTTTCATCATAGAAATTAGGGTTGTTCAGATATAATATCATATCATTTATGAATAGCATTGTTTTACTATTCCTTTATCAAGATTTGTGTCTCCAATTAATTTCTCTTTTATAATGGCATTCATAAAACTTTTTAGTATAATTTTGAATAATAAAAGAGATTGTGTATAATATCCTTGCCTTGTTCTTTAATGCCAGTAATATTTTGTCATTATGTAAGATACTAGCTACAGGGCTAAATGCGAACACACACACACACACACACACACACACACACACATACACAAACATATATATATTACAATGAATTTTATTCTATTAAGAAAGTATCTTTCAATTCCAATTTTCTTGTGTGTTTTTATCAAGAGTGTGGAATTTTGGTGTTGGTGAAGGCTTTTTCAACATTCATGGAGATGATCACTAGATTTTCCCTCCTTAGATACATTAATATTGTATATTATTTTGATTTCCTAATATTGATACTGTTTGTCTATGGGCCATTATTTTCTTAATGTGGTGTTAGATTCTTTTTGGTAATACTTGATTTAGTACATTGAATGATATTCATAAGTAATATTGATCTTCAGGTTTTTAATTATTTCTTTAAACTTAGAGCAAAATATACATAAAAAAATTTACTCTTTTAATCATTTTTAAGTGAACAGTTCAGTGACATTAAGTAAATTCATATTGCTGTGAAAATATAACCATCAACCACCTCCAGTGTTTTTTCATCTTGAGGACTGAAACTCTGTATTTATTAAACATTCACTCCCTATTTTCCCTCCTTGCAGCCCCTGAAAACTATTCTATTTTTTGTTTCCTTGGATTTGACTACTCTAAGTACTTATGAGAGAAATCACGCAGTATTTTTCCCATTGTGGCTGGCTTATTTCATTTAGAATAATGTGTTCAGAGTGCATCCATGTTTCTTCTTTTGTGTTTAGTTGACTTTTTGTGGGGAAACATTTTAATTCCCTTTTAATTTTCTGTGTGTATTTGGCTATTTTTTGGTGTGGCTACTGTGAGGATTACATTTTACATCCTAAATTTTAACACTGTCTTTTGAATTGATTCCAACTTAACTTCAGCGACAAAACCTCACTCTTTGGCTCTGTCCCCACAGTGAAGTTAAAAGTCAAAAGTTTTGGAGCTGAGGTTCCAATCAGCTCCAAAATTTCTGGTTCCTTTTTATATTTTCTATCTGTTGATATTTTAATTTTGTTCATACATCATTTTCTTGAATTTGTACATATCCTCTTTTAGCTTTTTGATCATCTTTAAGACATTATTTAAAAATTTTTGTTTAATAAGTCTACTATCTGTTCTTTCTCAGGGAGAATTTCTGTTGACTTACTGCAGCAGACAGGTTCCGCCAGTGCTGTTATTGTCTAGGTGGGGAGACAGGCTCCTGGTGCTTCCTACTCTGTCTTCCCTGAGTCTCACTTTGTGTGTGTGTGTGTGTGTGTGTGTGTGTGTGTGTGTTCCTGGTGCTATTTTTAAAATCAAGTTTTGATATCAGTGTTAAACCTTATTTCATAAAAAGCTTTGAGAACATTTCTCCCATTTTCAATATCTGGAGCAGTTTATGGAACATTGGGACTATCAGGTCTTTGAAAGTTGAATCAATTTCCATGTAAAACAATTTGAGGTTGGTGTTTTTTTGTGTGTATGTGTGAGTGTATGGAGGGTTCATTTTTTCTAATTCTTGCTAAATTTCTCTAAATTTTTTCATGGCTATTGGAATGCTTATTTTTTTTAATTTAGTGGTGTTAATTTTGATAACCTCTATTTTCCTAGAAATTTATCTAATTCACCTAGGGAGGTGCATAGAGTCTTGCATAGAGTCTTCAAAATAGTCATTAATAAATAATGCATATTTAAAAAATTCTTTTTCAATTGCATTTCATTACTTCTTTTTTCTTTGTTTTGGTATCAGAGACTGAACTCAGGGTTGCTTAACCACTGAGCCTCATCCCTAACCCTTTTTATTTTTTATTTAGAGACAGAGTCTTGCTAAGTTGCTTAGGGCTTTGCTAAGTTGCTGAGATTGGCTTTGAACTTATGATCTTCCTGCCTCAGCCTCCTGAACAGCTAGGATTACAGATGTGCCACCAGGTCCAGCTTCATCTTGTTTTTTTTTTTTTTTTGGGTGGGGGGCACCAGGGATTGAACTCAGGGGCACTAAGCCACTGAGCCACATCCCAGCCCTATTTTGTATTTGATTTAGAGACAGGGTCTCACTGAGTTTCTCAGAGCCTTACTTTTGCTGAGGCCAGCTTTGAACTCACAATCCTCCTATCTCAGCCTCCCAAGCTGCTGGGATTACTGGTGTGTCCCACCACCCTCAGCCCTCTTATTATTTTGTTAACAGTTATTTTAAAGTTTGGGTATTCTCTATTTGTAGTTATGCTGAAGGCATATTTTTTACATCATAGTTGAATTTATACTCCTTATTGTTGTGATGTTTGTTTGGTATATGGGATGTGTTGACCTAGGGATCTAGAAAATTGTTGCTCTAGTCTTTAGCTACTCTGGACTTTTTTGTTTTTTTTTGGTGCTAGATATTAAACCCAGACCCTTGTGCTTGCTCTATCAATGAATGATATCTCCAGTTCCTGGATGTCTTTTTGAATATTTACATTTTAGTTGGTTTATCAATTCACTTCAATACCTGGTATCCATCATATTTTGATACTCAGCCAAAAGTTTTAATGTAATATTCTGTTACAGATATTTATATTGTCACTTAGAAAGAAAATGAGTAGGAAGATGTTGAAAAAAAGGAGAGAAATGAGATAAAATGAATCCAGGAGATATTTATAAATAGTATACTTTGTGATAATATTTTATAACTGTGATAATATTTTATTATATAACTCTCATATATTAATTTTAAAAATTGGTTTAGCTTCACTTTTTTCACCTCTTTAACATGGGAATGTGTTAATATATGTAGCTTGTTTAAACTGATCGATAAACTGGTGTATGATGTGATGGTTTATTGGGAAGTAATTTGGTATTCCAGAGATGGAGGAAACTCAACTTCTAGTATATCTACTACAGTGGTTATTCATAAGATTTATAGGTTTACTTATTAAATATGTATGTGCATGTCAAGCTCTATCAGTCAGACATTAAATCTATATTGCAACTAACTCTCATAGTAATCCTGAAAGACAGCTATTATAACCTCAGTATGCAGAAGAGAAAGTAGACGGTCATGGAAGTTAAGTAATCTAAGGTCATAATGCAAACAAGGGGTAGAACAGAATTCAGTTCTGAGCTTTGACTCTAAAGTATCCATTCCATAGTCATGTGGAATGAGCCTTTATCATTAACTTGCCGAGTGTAAGCTAAAATCATTTCTTTGATTTACAATATATTATATTATATGGCAGTTGGGGCTGACTCCTTGACTTGATCATATTAACAGCGGAAGTATTGGGGATTGTATTAGTCAGATTTCCATTACTGTGACAAAATACTTGAGGTACTCAATTTAAAAAGAAGAAAGGTTCATTTGTATTCACAATTTTGGAGATTTAAGTCCACTGTCAGTTCGCCCCATTTCTTTTTGGCCTATGGTAAGGCAGGAACACGTGGCAGAAGAGGCTACTCACCTTATGTATGGCAGCTGGGATGCAAAAAGAGAGAGGAAGGGGCCAGGGTTCTAATATCCCATTCGAGGGCGCACTACCAGTGACCTAACTTCCTTCCACTAGGCCCTACCTCTCGAAGGTTCTACCACCTTCCAATAGTGCCATGGGCTGGGAACCAATCCCCCAACACATGGTCTTTGGGAAAACTTCTCCAAATCATAAAAGGGATACTTCTAACATGGACCCAGAAGGCTAGTAGCATTCAGTCTTTTGGTTAGAAGTGATTAAGTGCTGACAAAATCAGGAGATTTTTGAATGGAAGCTGTTCAGCTCCAAGAAGTGGTATACCCAGACCTGTCATTTGTCAGTGACTATGCTTCCCTGAGAGTCACCCAGGCAGGTGGAGGTGCCCAGGACTGGCTATGAGGGGAGAACATTAGTGTGGTCTCACTGTTCCACTGAGTCTGCCTCTCAGTTCTTGAGCTTTTATTTACCCACCACTGTAGACATGGTCATAGTTTGTCAGGAAAACTCACCTTCAACCTCATTTAGATCTAAGGTTAGCATAAAAATCATTAATGTCAGTGATACCTTTAAAGTATGGAATTTTACTGAAACATCTTATGTAGATGTAAAATGATTAGTATTCACAAATGGTGTTTTAATAAGAACCTTGAGAATTTGCTGATTATGTGAATGAATGAGGGTCAAATGTTGGAGCTCTGAGACCAAACCATGTTTTTGGCTCTGGAAATACTTCTCTTATGCATTAAGTCAACATGGCCACTTATACCATTAGTCACTTGGCAGCAGAAAGGACACATGTGTCTTTAGGTGAATTTTCTTTACAATGAGATCATGAGTTCATAACTTGCTTAGCTCCTTGTGATTTCAACAAGTCATAACAACCCTGGAACTTAGCTTTGCTTCCTAGGCCAAGGCATCCCTTTACAATGGATCATTCACATTGTACATTTACATATTTTGGAAGTATGGTTCTACAATTTATCATGTTTTTATGCAATATTTATCCTTCTAAACCTTCTCCAGGAAAATATTTAATGGTAAGTGTTACCTAATCCTTTCTACCTCAGTCAGGTTCCTAATGTGTAAAAAGAAGGAAATTAGTCTATAGGACTTCAAATGTCCTGTGACATTGTATTTGTGTGCAACCTGGCTCCACAGAGAGTTTCTTCTCTGTGTGTTGCAGGTATGGGGATTTGAATAGTGTCACATCCATCCTCTGCTCTCCCCATCTAGGTGTGTGCATGGGCAGTTCCACTCGGCACATTGTGACCTTTGATGGGCAGAATTTCAAGTTGACTGGCAGCTGTTCCTATGTCCTGTTTCAAAACAAGGAACAGGACCTGGAGGTGATTCTCCATAATGGTGCCTGCAGCCCTGGTGTGAGGCAGACCTGCATGAAATCCATTGAGGTGAAGCATGACAGCCTCTCAGTTGAGCTACACAGTGACATGGAGGTGAGAGGTGCTTCTGTGGGCCCCATGGCAAGGCTGCAGCTGAACTTTAGGGAAGCCACATGGAGCTGGTGGCAGCTGGCTTTAGCTGGTGCTGCTGGTTGGGAGTCAACCTTCTGCCAGACAAGCAGAGCACCACCTTCTTCTGAGGGCCTTATTGCCATCTCCCTTTTCTTGGCCTGATTTCATATTGTTCTGGGCCCAGATTTGGAAAAGCGAATCAGTTTTAGATAGCATTAAATTATGAATTCAGTGCCAGTTTCTGGCACCAGTAGAGAATTGGGGTTGGCACGAGGACTGTTTACCCACTAGGCATCATGAGCCCAGTGCCTAAGTCTTGTGAGCTTTCCAAAGGGAAATATTTAGGTCCTAAATCAGGGCCTTTGGAAATATTTAGGGCCTAAACAAACTATAATGCTCCAAAATTTGAAAACTGCCAAACTGGTATAAATAAATGTTTGATTAAATGTTTACAAAAGGTTACATTATGCCAACTTCTTTACTTGTTCATTTGAAAATCATAAATATTTCATTGCATGAAAATAACTTGTAGGCTAGATTTTTCTCACTTTGCAAGAATTTCTGAACGTGAACAATAATTGCTGAAAAATCATAGCTCGTCATATATTAAATGGGAACTCATAGCCAAGAAATTTTAAAATCAAAGTGGTAAGAACCATTCCAACTTTTTTACAACAAAAATTATATTCATCATGGGATGTGAGTACATTTTAATATGTTTGATATGATACATGGTCTCCAAAGAAAAGAGCTTCTAGAGATACATGGGAAAAATAGCAGCGTTTCCAGCCTATCTTGAAGGAGTCACTCTTCCCCGTTGAGTCACAGACTCAAGGTTGCCTTTAACCCTGGTCTTTCAAGCTCCAGGCACATGGTTGTCTGTACCATACTATAGCTGTCTGTTCCCCCATCAAGCTCTGCAAAGTGCCTGTGCATTAGAAGAGCTGCTGACAAATATCAGGGCTTGTGGTCAACACTGCTGTTGAGTGACGAATGTGTGGGATATCTTAGTGACTTCAGTAGGAAGCTGAGACTGAAGTTCTAGGATTCCTCATTGCTGGGACTACTGATGACCTTTTCCTTCTTTGGGTAGGTGGCAGTGAATGGGAGACTGGTTCCTGTCCCTTACATAGGTGGGAGCATGGAGGTGAGCATCTATGGTGCCATCATGTTTGAGGTCAGATTCCACCGTCTTGGCCACATCATCACATTCACTCCACAAAACAATGAGTTCCAAGTGCAGCTCAGCCCCAAGGTGTTTGCTTCAAAGATGTACGGCCTCTGTGGTAAGAACATTTTCTCCACACTTCTCTCTCTCTGACATTTATTTTTTTAATTTAAAAATTACTTTTTTTTGGTACTGGGGATTGAATTCAGGGGTGCAGAGCTACACTGCCAGCCCCTTTTATTCTTTGAGACAGGATCTTGCTAATTGGCCAGATTGGCCTTGAACTTGCCATCCTGACTCTGCCTCCTAAGTAGCTGGGATTACAGGCATGAGCCACTGTACCTGGCTTCCCCCTACATTTATGAATCTTATACGTTATACTTTCAGGGTTCTTGGATGGTGGGTTCCTGGGTCTAGTGGCAAGTACCCCTTCACAATGTTCAGATGCTGGTGGATGGAGAATGGCCAGGTCTCCAACATCAACGTGCTGGCATGTAGGACTTCCAACTCTGTCTTTGCTTTTTCTCTAGGGATCTGTGATGAGAATGGGGCCAATGACTTCATGCTGAGGGATGGCACAGTCACCACAGACTGGAAAACGCTCATCCAGGAATGGACAGTGCAGCAGCCAGGGCAGACGTGCCAGTCGGTTCCTGAGGAGCAGTGTCCTGTCTCTGACAGCTCCCACTGCCAGGTCCTCCTCTCAACCCTGTTTGCTGAGTGCCACAAGGTCCTCGCTCCAGCCACATTCTATGCCATCTGCCAGCAGGACAGTTGCCGCCGGGAGCGAGTGTGTGAGGTGATTGCCTCTTATGCCCACCTCTGTCGGACCAATGGGGTCTGTGTTGACTGGAGGACACCTGACTTCTGCGGTGAGTCTCTTTAGGTGCTCCTAAAAGTCCCAGAGACCAGCTAACTGTGGGCTCGCTCAACCTCTCTGAGCTTCAGATTCTTTTCTGCCTAATGAAGATCAAAATCCCTATATTTCCTGTTCTCTGGGATTCAAACAAGAGTCAAATCAGAAGATAGATATATAAGTACTTTGAATGTAGGATTTTGCATAAATCAAAGATGATCCTTTCTATTAGTATTTTTATAATTCAAACAAATGTGAATTCAACATATAAGACATATATACATCAGCAAGTACTATATAAGCAGTCACATTGAATTTGAAATTTCACCAAGCTATAGCAAAAGCTTACAGAAAAGGCTTTGCCTGAGCCGGATTTTAAAGTGTGAATGGAATTTTGCCATTTGATTACTAAGAAGATGCTCAATTACAAACACCACAGGACTGCTAGTGTGTCTATCTTCCCCTCAAGGTCAGCTTTCCTACTTGAATGTGGCATTTATTTATCATTTAAAATGTCGGGGGTACCAAAGGAATTAGATATGAATCTTACCCTCAAGAGGCTGGAGTGAGACAACACTGAATTTGAACACCCTCAATCTATATCAAATATAATTGTTGACCTTTTTAAAAAAATGGAATTATGCATGCTGGAATTCATTATTATAGAGCTGCCAACAGTTTTAACTGTGGCTGGAGGACTTGGGGGCATCCTAGTCTCAGCTCTACTGGTAATTGGCTGTTTTCTTAATCTTTCTGGACTTCAGTTTCTGTACAGTAGAATGAGAGAGTTGGGCAAGATTGCCCCCAGGTTCCTTTAAGTTCTGATTTTTTGAGTCCATGTGGATGACACTTCCTCCTCTTAATCTGTCTGCAGATCAAGGAGCATGTGCTAGTTTCTAAGTTACTGAAAACACCTTTTCTGCTTACTAATTTCTCTGTGCACATCCTGGCTATTTATTGTGCTCCAACTCCTTGGAAACCATTTTTACCACCTGCCTGGGTGTGTGAAGGAGTTACAATCAGCGTCAGAACAGAAGTGAATCACCTTGTAGCCTCTCTCCCAAAGGCCCCTCTTTTTTGCTGTGGATTCCTTATTTAATTTTAAGAGAATTTTAAAGCATCACATGCATCTGTATTCCAAAGAAAGCCACAAAGCTTGCTAAGGATGCAGAAGCTCACATAATTAGGATTCAATTTGGCTGCAAGTAGAAGAGAAGTAAAATTCTCTGTCATATGGATGATCAGAAGAAGGTGGTATCACTGATTCTGGGCTTGCTTGGGCGTGATCTTTTTCCTCGTGGTTTAAAGATGGAGCTCTAGCTATCACTTGCATATTCCATGGGGAAGGAGAGAAAAGGAACGGTGGGCATGCACACACAGCTGTCTTTTTAAAAAAGACTTTTGGAGGCTGCCATAGGATACTGCACTCCTCTTCCAGCTCAGTAGTCAGAACTTAATCATATTACCACACTTAGCTGCAAAGGATATTGGGAAATGAGGTCTTTATTCTGGGTGGTTGTGTACCCAGATGAAACTTCTATTTCTGTGGAAGATGGAGAGAATGAACTTCGGTGAAAACTTGTCATTTCTGCTGTAGCAAGTTTGTCAGCTGATCGGCCACCTGAATGAGCTGCATCTCTGTTTTCCTCTGGTGTACTCCATTGAGAGTGACTTCCTCTGTGTCTGCAGCTATGTCATGCCCACAGTCCTTGCTGTACAACCACTGTGAGCATGGCTGCCTCCGGCACTGTGATGGTAATACGAGCTCCTGTGGAGACCATCCCTCGGAAGGCTGCTTCTGTCCCCCACACCAAGTCATGCTGGAAGGCAGCTGTGTCCCTGAGGAGGCCTGCACTCAGTGTGTTGGGGAGGATGGAGTCCAGCACCAGGTAGGAGCCCTGGCCTTTCACCCGTTGTAGGATGGCTTCCCTGGCCCCTGCCAACTTCTGCAGCGGGTCAACTCCTAAGGAGATCAAGGAGGGATAGAGAGGCAGTATTGCATAATGGCTTTGGATTCAGATAGATCTTGGTTGAAATTCTGGGCTTGTCACATATTAGCTGGGCAATCAAACACCAAAGTGTTATCCCCACATTATTACTATTATTTTATTATCATATTCATGTGCAAAGAATGATATAGGAACTTGGGAGGGAAAAGAAAATAAATATTTTATATGGTCATGCCTGCCATTATTCAGATATATTGTGTATCTTGATTATACTAACCCATTAATTTTCTCAGTGTTTTTTAAAGGTGTGTTTTGTAGGATATTAACAGTTACTTGTGGCTAAATGAGTTTAAAGAACACTTAGCTAAACGTAGTTAAATACATTTCTTTATTGCAGGATTCTTCAGCACTTTATGGTGCTAATGTACATTGCAAATGTTTAAGAGGATTTTTGTTTCCTCAACTTATTTGACCATGGAGAGAGAGAGAAACATTCCTGTAGACTAGAATTCCATAGAATATTTGATATTACTTATACTCACAGAAACCCTATAAAGAACTTTGAAATCCTATGAAGAAGTCTTAAAGAGCTTAGTAGCTTGCCCATATGCACAGTTTATAAGTGATGGAATTGGGAGTTGGAATCAGAACTTGAAGCTCTATCTGACCTCAGAGTTCTTACTCTTTCCATCATATAGAATCACCATTTTAGCACATCTTTTTTTCCCTCTTTTTTTAAAAATATTTTTATTTTAGTTGTAGATGAACACAATATCTTTATTTATTTATTCTTATGTGGTGCTGAGGATCGAACCCAGTGCCTCATGCCTACAAGGTAAACACTCTACCACTGAGCTACAATCCCAGCCCTTTTTTTTTCCTCTTTAGGAGTTAATTAGAACACTTTAATAGAAGAGTTAGCAGAGTTAGCGGATTCTCCCTTCTTGGTCCAAAATGACAGCAAATCTCTTCCAAGTTGACACCATGTGCATTTATAGGATCTGGGGTAGTGTGTGTCGGCATATGTGAATGTGTACAGTGATTCTGTCCCTCACCGATGACAGAGGTACTACCTAGCAAGGTAGAGGTAGGACCCAATTGGCTTCTAGGAAAGGAGAATGTGTTCTATGATCATGTCTGCACTTAAGACCTAACACTTTCATAACCAAGAAGAACCTTTTTTATTACTGAGTGGACCAGGTTGAGTGACTTACCCCTGTATTTAATCACAATTAGTTGAACTTTTGTGGTAAAGCTAGTCAACCAACCAGTAGAATGTTGAAAAACAGTAATTACAATAACTATATTATTCTGTCCCTGACATTGTAAGCCAGGAAGTGGATCATTTTATTTGACTCTCTCCAAAGCTTTGTAGGATCATTATCACATGTCCTACTGAACAGATGAAAAAGCCGAGGGTCACATGGCATGAAGTGATAAGGCTAGGATTCCCATTTACAGCAGAAAGTCATCTCATAGTGTTCCAGCCCAGCCACTGATCTCAGTACAACTGTACTGAGCCAACTGGGCACTCATGTAAACATGGGCTACTGCTTGAATGAATCTCCTCTGCTGGAGTTTAGTTGTTGGACTTTATCACAGTGAACCCCATTTGTTCTCAGTGTGGAATAGAAGAGCCAGAAGAGAAGCCCAGTCAAATTCTACTGACATATTTTAATTTGCCAAACTAAGCAATGGCCTGTATATAATATTCCCCAAGTGAGTTGACAAAACCTTACATCCCTCTTCTTGATTTGCATAGCTCCTGGGCTCCCACAGGGCTCAAATGATGTGTAGCATTTACATATGGTGCTTGCACTTCATAGTAATTCCTGACTGGTTTTTCTGGTAGTGACCAAATGCTTACTTTCAGAAGGAGGAAGAACTGGTCTCTACCTTGGTCCTGGGCATTCTGTGATGAGAAGTGACCTCATTTTCTAAAGTGTTTCTGGCTCCATGAATGTCAGATGTCTTTAGGGCCCTGAGAGCAGGGAGCTTGTGAATTTTATCTCCATGTCTTGCATCCTCAGTCCCCTCCCTCCACTCCTCCCACTTTCCACTGCTCTCCTCACCTTCAGTACAACACATTAGAATAGGCATTGGAGATGCATAAGGAATCCATCCAAATAGCATAATCTTTTGGACATAGAAACAACCTTATAAATATATTTTAAAAATCAAGTAACATAAAATTAATCAAAAGCTTTGCAGAGAACACAGCCAGTTTTAGTTATTCAGAAAATATAGTTTAAATGGGTAAAAACACATATCTTATCCAACCACCTGTGTTTTCAGCTTCTACTTTCAAAGCAGAGAAAATGAAATTCTAATATGAAGAACATTTCCACTGTGATTTTTTTAACTGAAAAAAATGAAAAGCCCAGAAAAATCTTCCTTTGGGGAAATAAACCAGGGTATAAATCTATTGTAGTTACTTTGGAAGGGTAAAATATTTATCAGTTTCCATAGCTCTTGTTTATTTTACAAAATGCACTCCAAAGATACAAGTCTTTGTAGTGGGCACAGAAGGGATTGGGAGCCACACACAAGTTGTCCCTCTCTGTGGAGCTGGTGGTGGGACGCCATGCTGGCAGGACCTACATCAACTCAGGGAGAACTGCATCCTTCAGCCTGAAGCCCATGGCTAGGAACCTCCTTTCCTCTCCCTCAGTCTCTGCTGCTCTGTGACAAGGCCCATTTCATTTGCGTCTTCCCTCAAATTCTCAGGCACCATGGTGGTGGGTGGTGTATGACTTGCTTGTCCCTTCTCTGGCTTTGAGCTTTGAAGACTTCAGTTTTTCCCAGCCATACTCTAGGCAGGCCATTCTTGTGGCATCTGTATTTACTCTGACCTCCAGCTGGCTCCTGTACCTGTTCTGTTCAGATGGTAGTCATGCCTCTGCTGGCAACCTGGCAGATGACAGGCAACCTTTGGCCTGTACCTGTGCAGGAGTGCCCTCTGCTGGCAGGTTTGCTGCATAGCCTGGCCGGGTTGGTAGAATGGCTTCCTGCAAGCTTACTCATCCTTAGCTTTGTTGGGGGCCATTGATTCTGTGCCCTGTCTTTGGTGGGTTTTCTTCAAGCTTTCTGGAAAGATAAAAAACTCTGGAGAAGGAGGTTGAATACCTGCTTTTAGGCCCCTACCCTGTACTTCAGTCCTGGATCTTCCCAGCCCTTGGAGAAACACTGGAACACCAGTGCTGTGGCCACTGTCTTGCTTTAGTCCTTCCCTTCTCCAGTCTGGGGCTGTTGCCAGCTTTGTCTTTCTTTAACATGCTTCTCTCTGAGGCACGGTCCTGCTGCAAACCTTCAGGGCAGAACCTTGCCTACTAAGTTAAATGCAAACTCCTTATTCCGTGCCTGGCATTGTAAGCCAGGAAAAGGATCATTTTATTGGATTCTCCCTTAAAGCTCTGTAGGATCATAATTACAAGGCTGCCGTCAGGTCTTCACCCCACCTGCCTCCTCATGCTGTGCCCAGGCCATCCCCAGTCCCAGCCCCGCTTGCCCACAAGGACATTCCTTCCTCTGTATCCTCCTTCATTCAGTTCCCACTTGAAGTATTTTTCCTTTTCCTCTTTACCAGGTCCTTTCCATGCTTTAAAAGTGTACCTTTGTGACACATTTCTGATCACCCATTCCTCATGAAATCTTCCTTTACACTTACGTGTTTTCAATTTTTTTACTTTCTTTTTTTTTTACAATACCTTTATTTTGTTTTTTTTTAATGCGGTGTTGAGGATTGAACTCAGTGCCTCATGCATGCGAGGCAAGCGTTCTACCACTGAGCCACAATCCCAGCCCTCCATTTTTAAAATTGGCTTTATTGAAGTATAATGTACATATGATAAACAACACACATAGTTAAAATGTGCAATTTGAAGGATTTTTGACCCACGTATTCATCCATAAAACCATCGTCATAATCAAGGTGATGAATTTTCATCAGCCCCAAAGTTTTCTTTTGCCTTCTTTTAAATCCATCCCCTAACTCCAGACAACTACTAGTCTGCTTTCTTTTTAATTTTTATTACTTTTTATTACTGGTCTGCTTTCTGTCACTACAGATTTATTTACATTTTTTTTTTTTTTTTTAGAATTTACCATATATAGAATCAGGTAGTATGAATTCCCTTTTTGCCTGGCTTCCTTCATTTGGAATAATGTTTTTGAGATTCATCCAGGTTGTGTGTTTTATTAGATGGTTATTTTTCATTGATAAATGGTGTTCCACAGTATGCCTATATCACAAATTATTTCTCTCATTCAACTTTTCCTGCATGACCCTTATTTCCTCAATTTGATTATTAATTGTTGGGACTGATACCAGACAGTGTGTTCAAACCTACCCAGGATAGGTACTGTGGCTCTGGATGACAGGTAGTTGTAGTACAGCAGCTAAATCTGTTGTATCTGGAGCCTGAATTCTGGGTTCAAATTCTCGATATGCTGCCTGGTTAAGTTACTTAGTTTCTCAGTATCTTAATTCCATCATTCTGAACAAAGATAATACTAGTACTTACCCCATAGGGTTATTATAAGGAAAATAAAGTAATTAATGTAAAACCCTTAGAGAAATTTCATGAATATATTTAATGTTAGTCCCTATTGGAGGTACAAAACACAGTGGTTAAAAATATGAATTCTGATGGGCTGGGGATATAACTCAGTTGGTAGAGTGCTTGCCCTCCATGCATAAGGCCCTGGGATCAATCCCCAGCACCACAAAAAAAAAAAAAAAAAAAAAAAAAAAAAGAGTTCTGGGTTTGAATTGTAGCTTTGTTCCGTGGACCCATGTAATCCTGAGCAAATGCCTTAGCTTTATCATTCAAAAAGCGGGGATGTGAGGGTGGGAAGGGTGGTGGAACATTATTACCCTATATACATATACATGTATGATTACATGACCAGCGTGACTCTGCATGGTGTACAGCCAGAAGAATGAGAAGTTGTGTTCCATTTGTGTACGATGTGTCAAAATGCATTCTTCTGTCATGTATAACTAATTAGAACAAATTTAAAAAGTGGGGATAATAGGAGTACAGTGAGGACTACACAAGTGATCTGGATAAAGCCCTTGAAACAGCGGCACACAGTAGATGCCATCGAAATGTTAGCAGTTACCCTTTGAGAGACACGTGACAAGGGCAGGCTCTGAGGGTCTCACCCTAAAGGAGGATAGATCACCTTGGAGAAGTGTGCTTCACCTGGAGATCTCTGATCTTCCTTCTCTCCAGCTGGAAGAGTAAGCAGGAAGAGTAAGCAAGAGTTTCTCAACCTGGGGATGTTTTAGAGGCTTTTGAGCTACTGAATAATAATATGTTTTTCAGGGACAATTTAGCTTGAATTTAATTTTAAGTTTAAATTTAATCTGATATCTGAGTTCAGAGGGACACTGAGTCCTAACTCTGAATCTCGATTTGTGGAGCTTGTCGCTCTGCTCTGGGCCCTGAGCTAATAATCACAGCATCCCACTCCTCGCAGCAGTCTTGGGGGCAGGCTGAGCCCCCTCATCTTACAGGTGAGGAAACCGATGCATGGAGGAATGAAGCCTATGCTGGAGTTCAAGTGTTCCTTATGCTTATGTGCAACTGTGAGGAATTTGCTTCACCCCCTGGGCAGACCCTCATCTGAAGACTCAGAGAACTGTGCCCAGGCTTCTGACTGATTCTGGCATCAACAGAATATGATGGTTTGAAGAGTCTTGTTGTCTCCTCAGCTCTTTCTACCGCCTTGTCTAAAGTTGATTCCAGATGTGAATGGATTTCCATCCCAAGCTATATCCCATCTTCCTCTTCAGCTTGGGAAATGCCTAGCAGTGTGACGCAGGGCTTTCATTTTCTTGCTTTGCTTGGTTTTAGCACTACTATCAGAGAAAGCTGTAGGGAAAGTTCTGGAGTTTTCCAAAATTTATAGTTTGTTCTTTCTCCCTGACTTTGCAAAGCAGCGTGGTGAGGGTCTTTTTCATGACCCTTAAGTTTCTCTAGCTTCTTCCCTCTTGGAACCTCACAGCCTCCTTTCAACTTATTCAATGTGTGGCTCTGACAGAGGGATGGGTCAGGAATTCGCCCTTGTGATAGGAAAGTGGGCCAGAGGTGAGGGGAACTGATATCAGTAAACTCCAGAGTTTTGCACCCTGAAGTGTTCTGTGCTTTCTCTAAATCTCATTTTCTCCTTAGTTCCTAGAGAGCTGGGTCCCAGACCATCAGCCCTGTCAGATCTGTACCTGCCTCAGTGGGCGGAAGATCAAGTGCATGTCACAGCCCTGCCCCACTGCCAAAGGTAAGTGAGTTCTCTCTGCCTGGTACTCCTGGAGAAAAAAGTGGTTTTGAGGGGCTTCCATTCATTCCATCTCAGACATGGCAGGCCATATCCAAACAGGGCTCATGGACTTGGTTTTCTTAACTAACCTGCACTCTCCGCTGTTGGTCTTGGGGTTCCATTCTTTACCAGCAGTAGATACTCTGAGATCTAATCCCACTGACCTATTCCCCACATTGGCATCAGACCCTGGAACATAACTCTGAGGGTGTCAATAGGACATACTGGGAGACTCATTTTGTCCTGGTGCGATGTCCTGAATCTGCGTG
Organism: Geosciurus inauris; assembly: GCA_004024805.1. NCBI lineage: Eukaryota > Metazoa > Chordata > Mammalia > Rodentia > Sciuridae > Geosciurus > Geosciurus inauris. The sequence continues at coordinate 117,799 of PVHX01002788.1, read as the reverse complement.
GGACTCCCATGCAGGGCCTGTGCTGGTTTTCAGTGAATGGGAACATTTGGAACCCTTCTCTAGGCTGGGCCATTATTTATTTCTCTGACTTTTGTAACTGTTCTCATCCTCCAGCTCCCACATGTGGCCCTTGTGAAGTGGCCCGCCTCCACCAGAATGCAGACCAGTGCTGCCCGGAGTATGAGTGTGGTATGTGTCCCACCTTACATGTCCCTCTGGACCCCACACCCCAGCCTGGGCCCAGGTAAATGATATCCTAAGTGTCCAAAGATTGGATATACTGTCAGGCACAGGGTGTGAGAAAGGAGATGGGTAAGGCCTGGCTGGATTTTCAAAAAATTAACACCTCTGGAAAACTGGATTTTCATCCTAAAAAGAATTCTCTAGTCCATTCTGCTTGTGTGTGTGTGGGTTAAGGGGTGGGAGTGGGGACACTGGGGATTGAATCCAGAGCCTCGATCATGCTGGACAAGTACTGTAGCACTGAGCTACATCCCCAGTCCCTATAGTACAGTATTATATACAAGTATTAATGAAAGAGTGGGGTGGTTACTGCAGGGAAAGGGGCCAAGAGAGATTTCCTGAAGAAAAGGCATACTGAAGTATCCCATTTTCCTTTTCAATAAGATTTTAATGACAGTAGATGTAGAGAAGGCCAGGGACCCAGGCACCTTGCTTTTGGCAAGCTGATGGAGGTTTGCGTGATAGGCTTGGCAACTATGAAGTGCATGGTGGAACGAATGAAGGTATAACTCAGGGAATTCTGAGTCAATGGAATGAAAGTTCACATGACAGAAAAGCTCGAGTCTTCTCGTCCCTGCCCTGCCAATTGTGCTTATGAACTGTATGGAGGAGGACATACACACAGGCTTATGAAATTTGCAGTGGTTCAAATCTTTAAGGGAGAGCAAATAGATCAAGGAAAAAAGTAAGACTGGAAAAGAATTCAGTAATCTGAGAAGTTTATATTGATGAAATTTATCAGAAATATGAGACTTCTTATAGGGGAGGGAGATCTGATTCGAGAATAATTTTTTTAAAACAATATGATCTTAAAATGTTAGCAGTAGAGAAAACTGGAGAGGCTGATGAGCTCGAGCTCCTTATTTTATTGACATTATTGAACTCCTATAATATGCTAGGCACTTGACTTTCATTATTTCATGACATCTTCAGACTAATCAAATAAAGTTCCCACATTACAGAAGGGGAAACTGAGTCTAGAGAATTCAGACTTGGCTGAGATCTGTAAGTACTAGCAGATGATAAGAACAGACAGTATGAACTTAACATACGACTATCTCTGTACCTGTCTATGTACCTATATAAATCTTTCTCTCTCTCTCTCTCTAATCCATCACCCCTATCTCTCCTCTATCACCATTTCTTTCTTTTTTGGTACCTGGGATTGAACTCAGGGGCGCTCGACCCCTGAGCCACATCCTCAGCCCTATTTTGTATTTTATTTAGTGACAGAGTCTCAGTGAGTTGCTTAGTGCCTTGCTTTTGCTGAGGCTGCCTTTGAACTCCTGTTCCTCTTGTCTCAGCCTCCCGATCTGCTGGGATTATAGGCGCACACCACTGTGCCTGGTTCTCTATCACCATTTCTGTCTTTATTGATCATCACCATCTGCCTAAAACTGTAGGAGTCTGCATGAATAGGAATATAGGGTCCCCCTAACAGTAACAAAAGGACAGCACTTCTGAACTCTGTGAACCTCTCTTTCCTGGCCCTCAGTGTGTGACCTGGTGAGCTGTGACCTGCCCCCGGTGCCTCCCTGTGAAGGAGGGCTCCAGCCAACGCTGACCAACCCTGGCGAGTGCAGACCCAACTTTACCTGTGGTGAGGCCTCCACATTTCTCCTTTGCATTCGTGTTGGTATTTCTCTGCAGACGAACTGCTTTTCGGTATAACTGAGTGTCTCCCAGCCCCTGAGCTGGGTGCATGTGAATGTCTGACTTAATATCCTGGGTGTGGAGTTGCCTGAGACACCATGTTAGGGCTGAATATGTATGAACTCTGGTGCAGTGCAGTGCTCAGTGTGGCAGGACTGAGGGTATCACCCTGCACTACCCTCTAGGCTGCCGAAAGGAGGAGTGCAGGAGACAGTCCCCGCCCTCCTGCCCCCCGCACCGCACACCTGCCCTTCGGAAGACCCAGTGCTGTGATGAGTATGAGTGTGTCTGCAACTGTGTCAACTCCACTGTGAGCTGCCCACTCGGGTACCTGGCCTCGGCCACCACCAATGACTGTGGCTGCACCACAACCACCTGCCTTCCTGACAAGGTAGGGACAGCTCACTTCTAGCAAGGATATAACCAAATACCTGCTCCTCAGTGAAGATTTGCACCTACCCATCCCTCCCTTCCTGCTCAAACCAAATGCTGCATAGGTTGGTGTATGGAGTCAGAATTCCATCTCACCTAAATGGAAATTTAGTTAACTCTATTTACAGTGAATCTATTATGTATTCTTCATGGATAGGTGGTTACAATCAGTTATGGCTTTTACCTTTAAAAAGCTTATTTGTAGGTTAGCTAAGGGAAATATGATTGCATGTATCATTTAGAGATCAGTTCGTAGTCTATTCATTTGCTAATTGCTATCAATTCATCCATCCCTCTGTCCATCCACCCAGCCAATATTTACTGAACAACTACTATGTTCTAACAGAACTGGTACTGTGTTAGGTGCTATGGGAGAAATACAAGATACGGTCCCCACTTATGATCTTGTTAGTATATATGTTAATAGTCTATCAACTGAATAATAAAGTGTTAGTGGCTTGTACAGATACCAAATGTAAATCACAGTCTTAAGAGAGGTCAACTAAGATTAGCTGTTGTGAAAATGGGACTGGGTTGCTATAGGTCACAAAGACACAAGACTAATAGAAGGGCAAGGAGGAGGGGGCAAGAAGAGGAGCACAAGAAAAGAGACATGAGAAGCAGCAAGTGCCTCCTAAACTTGCACCTGCTTCTCCAGAAGATGTGTGCTGAGAGACCTTGAGCTTGAAGTGTATCCAAAGAGGAAGAGAGGTCTAGAGCATTCGAGGCAAATGAGTTTTTGGTCTAGCCCTAAGCAGCTCTCAGGAGCTCCTCTCTGTCACTCACCCTCAATCCATCAGCTGTGACTGTGCTCAGGTCTTCCTGCTGCAGGCTCATTTCAGGTCCCACTGCTCAATACTTCCTTTCCCTTCCTAATCTCCATCCCCATCACCACCCCACAACCTATAGCAACCCCAGTCCCATTTTTAACGCCTTTAATTCACTGGAGAATCCAGGTCATTTGTTCTAGAAGATGTTATGCATTCTCCATTTGGCTTCCTCATGATGTTGTTTAACATGTTCCTGCATACCTTTTATTTCCACTAAACTAAAAATTAGACCCAGGGTATTATTTGCATGCACGTTTGATTTTGATGGGGGCAAGAATGCCTGATAGATGATGCTGTGTACCTCCTATGGCATCATACCATGAGGTACATAAAGTCCAGTTGTCCTACTGTTAAAGATAAAACTGGGTTCAGATAATATCAGTCTACTTCTTCATCAGGAAGTTTATCCCACCCACATTTCGTCTGATAGTTTTAATAGTCATTGGTGTTTGTTGCCCAAGAATCAGTATATCATGAGACTTGAAAACTTGTGACTTTTATCCACTTGTCTCATTATTGTATTGACTAGCTTGAATTCTTCCATAAGAAAGAACTTTCCCTTATCTGCTTTTGGTTACCCTGAGATAGAATTACTTTAGGAAAGTCAGGGAAAGTGCTTGATGATAATATATCTTTGGGATAGTTTAGAGTTAAGATTCTGAGGAGATGGTGAATATGCTTTTTCTTTTGTTGGATAGTGGCAACATTTTCTGGGAGGCATCTTAATAGAAGAACAAGGTGTCTCTGTGAACAGGTGCATTATACAGAAGCTAGATGATCGAGTAGATATAGGATCAGTCAATGGGGGTGGAGATCTGTTCTGCGTGGTTTTGGAGGGAATACTTGTGATTAACTTCAAAATTGTCAAAATTTCAAAAGTTGTCCCTGGATCAAGTAGCTTTATTTATTTATTTATTTATTTATTTATTTATTTATTTATTTATTCTACTTAGGTATACATGATAACAGAATGCATTTTGATTCATTGTACATACATGGAGCACAGCTTTTCATTTCTCTGGTTGTACATGATGTAGAATCACATCATATATGCAGTCATACATGAAGCTAGGGCTATGATGTCCATCTTATTCCCCATCTTTCCTGCCTCCATGCCCCCTGCCCTCTCTCTCCCCTTTGACCAAAGTTCCTCCATTCTTCCCGTGTCCCCTTCCTCATTATGGATCAGCATCCACTTATCAGAGAGAACTTTCAGCATTTGGTTTTTCGGGATTGGCTTACTTTGCTTAGTATGATATTCTCCATCTCCATCCATTTACCTGAAAATGACATAATTTTATTCTCTTTTATTGCTGAGTAATATTCCATTGTGGATATATACCACAGTTTCTTTATCTATTCATCTATTGAAGGGCATCTAGGTTGATTCCACAGTTTAGCTATCGTGAATTGAGCTGCTATAAACATTGAAGTGGCTGTGTCACTGTAGTATGCTGCTTTTAAGTCCTTTGGGTATAGACCCAGGAGTGGGATGGCTGGATCAAATGGTGGTTCCAGTCCAAGTTTTCTAAGGAATCTCCATATTGCTTTCCAGATTGGTTGTGCCAATTTGCAATCCCAACAGCAATGTATGAGCGTGCCTTTTCCTCTACATCCTTGCCAACACTTATTGTTGTTTGTATTCTTGATAATTGCCATTCTGACTGGTGTGAGATAAAATCTTAGAGTAGTTTTCATTTGCATTTTTCTAATTGCTAGAGATGTTGAACATTCTTTCATATGTCTGTCTATATATTGTGTATCTTCTTCTGAGAAGTGTCTGTTCAGCTCCTTAGCCCATTTATTGATTGGGTTGTTTGTTTTTTTGGTGTTAAGTTTTTTGAGTTCTTTATATATCCTGGAGATTAGTGCTCTATCAGATGTGTGTGTGGCAAAGATTTGATCCCAGAATGTAGGCTCTCTATTCACTTCATTGGTTGTTTCTTTTGCTGAGAAGAAGCTTTTTAATTTGAATCCATTCCATTTATTGATTCTTGATTTTACTTCTTGCACTATAGAGTCTTGTTAAGGAAGTAAGGTCCTAATCCAACATGATGAAGATTTGGGCCTACTTATTCTTCTATTAGGTGTAGGGTCTCTGGTCTAATTCCCAAGTCCTTGATCCACTTTGAGTTGAGTTTTGTGCATGGTGGGCAATAGGGGTTTAGTTTCATTTTGCTGCATATGGATTTCCAGTTTCCCCAGCACCATTTTTTGAAGAGGCTATCTTCTCTCCAATTTATGTTTTTGGCACCTTTGTTTAGTATGAAATGACAATTTATGTGGGTTTGTCTCTGTGTCTTCTATTCTGTGCCATTGGTCTACACATCTATTTTGGTGCCAATACCATGTTGTTTTTATGACTATAGCTTTGTAGTATAGTTTAAGGTCTGGCATTGTGATGCCTCCTGCTTCACTCTTTCTGCTAAGGATTGCTTTGGCTATTCTGGGTCTCTTATTCTTCCAAATGAATTTAATGATTGCCTTTTCTATTTCTATAAGGAATGATGTTGGAATTCTAATTGGAATTGCATTGAATCTATATAGTGCTTTGGGTAGTATGGCCATTTTGACAATATTGATTCTGCCTATCCAAGAGCATGGGAGATTTTTCCATCTTCTAAGGTCTTGTTCAATTTCTTCCTTTAGTGTCCTTTAGTTTTCATTGTAGAGGTCTTTCACCTCTTTTGTTAAATTGATTCCCAAATATTTTATTTTTTTGAGGCTATTGTGAATGGGGTAGTTTTCCTAATTTCTCTTTCAGAGGGTTTATCACTGATGTATAGAAATGCAATTGATTTATGGGTGTTGATTTTATATCCTGCTACTTTGCTGAATTCATTTATTAATTCTAGAAGTTTCCTGGTGGAATTTTTTGGATCCTCTAAGTATAGAACTATGTCATCAGCAAATAATGATAGTTTGAGTTCTTCTTTTCCTATTCGTATCCCTTTAATTTTTTATCTGTCTAATTGCTCTGGGTAGTGTTTCAAGGACTATGTTGAATAGCAATGGTGAAAGAGGGCGTCTCTGTCTTGTTCCCATTTTTAGAGGGAATGCTTCCAATTTTTCTCCATTTAGGATTATGTTGACCTTGGGTTTAGCATAGATAGCTCAAACAGCTTTTTTAATGCCTTGTTCCAACAAAATGCCTCCTGAGCATACATACCTGGCTTTAAATGTCTCAATTGCAACCAGTGTTTGTAATTTCATCTCTCACATCTCTTCTACAACCTATGGTTCTTCCAGACAGGATCCATTGTCTCAAACAGCCCATATTATGTCCCAGAGTCTTTCCTTCTTCTGTTCCTTTCACTGTGTAGGGAGGCTCACACATTCATAGCACCTCCCTGACCTTCTTTTACTTTAGTCTGCTCCTAAGGCTAGATGTGGATGGGTTTCAAGTCCAAGAACATTCCTGGGTCTGAGAACTTGGGTACAGCCTTTGTGTGACCTAAGAAGGAGTTCAATTTTCAGTGATGAAAATGGGCCAAGCATTTGCAGGTAAATGGATGGAGCTGGAGAACATCATGCTAAGCAAAGTAATCAAATGCTGAATGTTCTGTATGATAAGTGGATGCTGATCCATAATGGAGGGGGAGGACATGGGAAGAATGGAGGCACTTTGGTCATAGGGGTGGGTGGGGGGAGGAGGCATGGGGATAGTAAAGATGGTGGAATAAAATGGACATCATAGCCCTAGCTTCATGTATGACTGCATATATGGTGTGATTTGACATCACATACAACCAGAGAAAGTTGTTCTCCATCTGTGTACAATGAATCAAAATGCATTCTGAAAAAAAGAAAGAAAGAAAATGAGCCAAGGCAGCCAGTGTTTATTATCCAATCCTGTGGACCATGAAGGACTTACAAGGGACCACACTCAAAGGTGGGCTGGGGATGGCTTTTCTAAGGCTGGTGGGTGGGGAAGGGAAAAACATAAAATCTACCTCTGAGGCATCCCTGCATGTAGGCAGAGACCATACAGGCTTTACTTCTTGCTGTTTTCTCAGCACCTAGAGCAGCTTCCACATAGTAGATGGTCACTGACCACTTGCCTAAATGTATCAAATGAGTTCACTCACAGAAACCTTGTGTCTGCAGGTGTGCGTCCACCATGGCACCATCTACCCTGTGGGCCAATTCTGGGAGGAGGGCTGTGATGTGTGCACCTGCACGGACATGGAAGATGCTGTGGTGGGCCTGCGTGTGGCCCAGTGCTCTCAAAAGCCCTGTGAAGACAGTTGTCGGCCGGTGAGTTGGGTACAGGGACCACATACTGTGTAGGGCCATTGGGTTAGGAAAGTAGGGATCTCCAGAAGGGGCCAGAAAGACTCTGTGGTAACCTCTGGTTCAAAGCCAGAAAGTGCAAGAAGGAAGAGGAAGATAGATCTGGGTAAGATGAAAGAAGCATGAGAAAAGAATTGCTATGCCATCCTTCCATGATTTGATCCTTGGCTAATGGTCATGCCTGCTGTGTGATCTTAGGCACAGAGAGCTGGCAAAGTTGGTTTGAGCAGACACAGAAGGGATTAAATGCCCAGAGAAGAAGACTTGATTTTTCTCTCTCTCTTTCACCTTAGCTTATCCCCAGAACAGACATATGTTCTGAATTTTCTATGATTGTTCCAGTTTCAAGGCACAACAGCATTTCTACATAGAATGGTGGTTTTGGGACCATGTTTTTAATTTGATGTACAGGAAACATGATCAGTGTTCCCCAAATTCAATTTGTGGTGGCCTACTTCTAAGATCCCCCATTTTTGCACCTTGAAGACTGGTCAGACCTTAGAAGAGGGAGCAACAGTCTTCAGGGAGAATTGTGCGTCAAACTCTGCTTGTTGGCATACTGCTGTTGTTAATACTTTCTTTTTATCAGTAGTCGTGTTAAAAGAGGAGGTGCCAGGGTGGGCAAGCACATACATCTTGTGGTTGCTTTTGTAAATGTTAACAGCACTGAAGGCCGTGCTCTTGATGCTACTTGGGGTGTATGGCTTGATGACAGGAGGGTGGGTCTAGGAGTGAATTCAGAACTGGGAGAGCCAGTCAGTTCACCTGCTGTTCTCCCTACATTGCTGGTACCAAGGATGAGTGGAACTGTGACACACCTTTGAGAGAAGATGCTACTGGGGAACTCAGGTGTGTCTTTTGGGAATGCTAAACTTTGGAAACTCCTTGGTCTCCATCTCCTTCCATAGGCCATGGGAGGTGATGACAATATCTTGCCATCAAACAAAGTGCTGTTGAGAGGTAATTTTTGTAAAATTGGCACCCAGTATACTTTGTTATAGTAAGAAATTTTGATTGCAAAGTCTAGAACCCACTTGAGCTAGCTAAAATAAAAAAAGGGTTTATGGAAGAAGCATAGAGGAATCTCCTAGAAATAAAAGGTGAGATAAATGGTCATATGACATTTCTCTCCATGTGTCCCATGAATCCCTGTCTTTTCTCTTCATCCATCTGTTGCTGCTCCTCACTGCAGGCCAACGAAGAAATTGTACTTTCTTATAAATTTCATTCGTATATAGGTTCATGGAATCTGGTTCCAACTCCAGGGCTCATCCCTGTTCAATCTGACTTATTCAGTCTGGGTTTCATCGATTAACTTTTCAGAAAGAGGTTTAATGGGCTCAGCTCAGCTCATGGGTGGGTTACTTTGTCCAGTACCCACTCTGGTTCAGTCAGGTGTTATATATGGTATGAACCTGAGTGTTCAGAGCTGTGGTGCTGGAGGCAACTCCAAAAAGAAGATGAGTACAGAGGGCAGGGGAATGAGGGGAAGAGGAAAGAGTCTAGAACTCTTGGCCTCAGATTACTCTAGGAGATGAGTGCCCATTGTAATTTTATGAGATCACAGTCATTATTCCAGGCTGTTGTTGACTAAAATGTCATTTTCTGGCTCATAATTATATTTTATTCATCCTCATGATGTACTCCAGGAAGAATAAGAGGGAGGGCTATTTTTGCATTTAACAGAGAAGAAACAAAGACATGGCATAGGGAATGGAGCTGGCTACAGCTCCTTGCTCATCTGATGCCAGTAGAAACTGAGCCTGGGGGCTGGGGTTGTGGCTCAGTGGTAGAGCACTTGCCTAGCACATGTGAGGCACTGGGTTCAATCCTCAGCACCACATATAAATAAATAAACAAAATAAAATAAAGGTAATGTGTCCATCTACAACCAAAAAATATTAAAAAAAAAAAAAGAAAAAGAAAAAAAAAGAAACTGAGCCTGGGGCTTATTCTGTTAGGCTAGTGCAACTGGCAACTCCATTGTTGCAAGGGCCAGTGTGGTCCAGGGAATGGGAAGAGATCTTCAGACTGTGCTCCTCAGATGGCCTCAGCAGGAGTAAGGGATCCCAGCTCCATGTCTCCAACTTTCATATCAGTTATAGCAACCATGCTTCAAGGATCATGCTGCTTAATAAGCTAGGAATTTATTTTCTGGTGGTGTATATCTTCAGGTTGGGTGGATATTAGACCAACTTAACTCCATTATTTAAAAAAAATTGCTTAAAAATTTTAGTGCATATGATTGTACATAATAGTGGGTTCATTTTGACATGTTCATAAATACCTGTAACAGTTTTCTTCATTTCAACCTCCATTACTATTCCCTTCCTGTCCCTCTTCCCTCATCCCCAATTCCCTTCTTCTCTTCTATTGGTATTCCTGCTATTTATTTATTTTTAGTCCATGCATTATAACTATAACATATACAATGGAAATATATTCATACATGTACCTAGCATAATTTGGCAGTAAAAACAGGGTGGAGAAGAGAGTAAGGAGAAGGGTCAGGGATTGTATTCTGATATGACATTGATAATGCACTCATAATATACTCATTGGAGGAGTAAGGGAAAAGAAAAAGATGAAAATGTAAGAGGAGCTCTGGTTGTGCAGCAAGTAAGTGGGGCTGCTGGTGGTGTGGAGAGGAATCTTGGAAAAATGGAAATTTTGGTGACATGGTCAGGGGAACCATAGTATGAGACATGGATGAGGTCTTTGGGACCAAGGTATTTGATCTGGGAATCATTTATGACATTGACAATATGCTTGCCCAGGGTGGAATGCAGCAGAAGAGGGTGCACACATCCAGATCACTCAGCACTTCCAGTGAGGCTTATAGGAATGGCACTAGATCCCTTGTAGTATTACTTATTCTCTTCAGGGTTCCCTGGAGTCTATCTCTTTTATGGCATTTTGTATGTTCTTCCTTATAGTAGGATGTGTGGTATATCATTCTAATTTGTGGGCTTCCCCACAGTACCTAGTACCTCTTCAATGCACAATAAATGACTAAAATCTCAGCTGATAAAAGACTGGGGACAGCTTCCTGCGCAATGCTCTGACGTGGGTAGGGATGTCAACACGTCCCATGGAGGTGGTGTGAGCTTAAGCCAAGTCTCCAGGGTGCTTGTGCTGCCCCAGGGGAGGAGCATTGTGTGCCTCTTCTGATTTGTCCCTGCTCAGTGTGAGCTTGGGGAGCCAGGCAGGCTTCATGTTCCCACCCTTCCAGGACAAAGTTATTCTTTCTCTCTTAAAGGACACTGTTCCAAATTGAAGCTGTGTCCTGGATCTTTGTCTTTGGCTTCTAAGATACCGTCACAGTCATTGTCTTGCCTATTGTTTGTACATAGATTTTTAGAGGAAGGTTTCAATCCAAATTTCTAATGCTTCGGAGGAACTTCAAGAAGCAAGATGAGCCAACATAATCCCAGGATACTGGTCTCCCTGTCAGGTTTTCTGGAGAAGGTTGAACTCTTTTTCTTTGTTTCTTTACTGTACACCCTAAACTATAAGGTAATTGTCAAGTAACATGCAGGGGAAGCCCCTCTCTGCACAGCGGTACATTAGCTTTCTGTTGCTGTGACAAAATACTTGAGAAAACAACTTAAAAGGAAGAAAGGTTTATTTTGGTTCAGTTTCAGAAATTCAGTCCATTCACAGTTGGCTTATTGCTTTTGAGCCTAATGTGAGGCAGAACATACGGCAAGGAGTTCATAGTGGAACGAAGCTGCTCATCTTATGGCAGCTGGGAAGCAGAGAGAGAAAGAGAGAGAAAAGGAGATGGGTTCTGATATCCCCTTCAAGGACACACCTCCAATGACCTAACTTCCTTCCACTGGGTCACATCTTCTAAAGGTCTTACCACCTCCTAATAGTGTTACTGGCTGGTGACTCAGCCTTCAACATTTAAGATTCCAACCATATAAGTGGTAAGAAATGCTGGGATTAGGGCACTTATCTGATAGAGGTGATCAGCCCTGAGTATTCTCCCTAGTCAATGATTGGCCCTAGATTTGGCCCCAGCAAAGATCAGATTATTTAGCTGTTGGACTAGATCTTGGTCTAAACTTTTCTAAGGGCAGGGTCAATCTCTTCAGCTGGTGTAAGACTGAGCTTAATGATTCAATGGTTGATGCTTCTAACTACTTCTTGACATGGTCCTGAGGCTAGTGGGCAACAAAGATGAGAATTTCCAGCCTGCAAATCCCAGGGCTTAGTACACATGAGCAGTAGGCAAGAACAACTGTGTTTTAGCTACTGGTCTGTTGTGACTGTTCTTTCTGTTTTCCAGGGCTTCACCTATGTCCTCCATGAAGGCGAGTGCTGTGGAAGGTGCCTGCCATCTGCCTGTGAGGTGGTGACCGAATCACCGCGGGGGGACTCCCAGTCTTACTGGAAGAGTGTAGGTCTAGACCCTAGGGAGAGTGGGAAGGAGAACAGTGACTGACCAGCCTGGGGGTCCATTCTGTGGTCCAATGTTAACCTGGGTTTTGTCTCATTGCCTGCTATATGCTTTCCCCATGGGGTGTTCAACCCAGCTGTTGGTATTAATTGGATACCAGCTGAGATTACCTTACCATTTAAAAACTAGTTAACGCTGTTTCATACTTCCCATTTTATGGATTTTGGGGAGAACCCAATGCCCTCTGTGAAAGTTCCATGAACTCCCAGAGGACTTATACTTCACCTGTGAATCTAAGGCCATGCATCCCCTGGGTGGTTGGTTTAGGAATGGCTTCACCATCCTGCATATGTCGTGGGCCTACAACCCCTCCCAAAGCTCCACAGGCTGCCAAAGTACAGTTTGGTGCCACACCAACTGAGGCCTCAGACATTTTCACTAATTTCCATTGAAACCTCCCTGGTTTAGGGAAGTGGAGAAATTCATAACTTGGGGAAGCAAACAATATCTCTGTTCCCAAAGTCCCTCAGCTACTTCTGGAGGTCTGGGTGTGGTATCTTGCCATGTTGTTGGTCCTCTAATCCCCCACTCTTGTCTTCCCCTTTCTAGCCCCCAACCCAGCCAGACTCCTTCCTCTAATGCACAGCAGCTTAGCTGTCTCCCCAGGAGCCCCCAGGTGCTCGCTTTGACTCTGGGTGCTTATCAAGCCATTTTCCTAATCACAGAGGATTTGCTTCTAAAGAATTTTAGTCTTGATGCCAGGATAAGAATAATTCTTTCCTTCTGCTTAGAAGGGTGAACTGGGTAGTGTTGAGCCCTGGCAGCCTCAGGGGCAGGTACTGGAAGAATGTAAGGCATCCACATGGGCCTTTCCCTCTGGCTCTTTCTAATAAGACCAATATATTTTGCTCAGTAGAGAGGAAGGCAAAGGGTTAATTGTCTTGCCACAGACAGGTCTGTCTCCTACCCAAGCCCATTGCTGTTCTCCTCCTGAGAGATGACCAAATGACTCACTGAGTTTTTCAGATGGGTTTCTACTGACCCCTTAGAATCCAGTTTATTTGTGGATTTCCCTTCCATGTGTCCCCCCTTACCACCCTATTTGTTTTTCTGTCTCCCAAACATCTTGGACTGAGGCAGGCTTTGTCCCTCTTACCTAGAGGCAAAGCTAGCTCAGATCAGAGGCTGGTCCATTCTAGTGGTGGCTGTATGCTGGTCCCTTTGAGGCTCAGTATTCTGCCCCTTCCTTGTCTTTAATGTCCCATCCCAAGGCTCACACAGCCCTGTCCCACTTCAGTGTTTGTAAAATACAAGGTAACCTGAGTATCTCTCCTCCAACTCAAGTCTCCATCTTACTTACAATACTTGGGTGTGAGACTAGCTTTGCTGCTGGGAACATGTCAGGGGCCAGTGGGGATGGGTAGGAAAGCGTGCTCTTAGTGGGGCTCATGGCTAAGGCTCAATAGTGGTCCGCGGTAAGGCTTCATTGCGGTGAGTCAGAATAGGAAGTGGAGAGAATGGGTGTAAGTATCTGGCATCTTCTGCTCCTCATCTGGAACAAGAAGAAAGTGACCAGGGATTGGGGGAGGTAGGACAGGACCTGAGGTGGCCAGGGTGAGGCAGTGTGTCTGGAGGCTGCCCACACAGAAACTCCCACTCTAAGGCTTTTTCTAGGCAGAAAAAGTCTCCTTGTGACTTTTCTGGACCATGGTCTTGGGCCTTTTCAGTTCTCTTTGCAATGGAGCCAATCTCTGATGCCAGGCTACCCATCTGTAGGCCCAGGTGCTTCAGGAATAGATTGCAGAGCCAATTTGGGGCCAGCGTCCCTAGCCTCCTGCCATCTCCCCATCTCCCCATATGAATGGGAAGTAGCACTAGGCTGGGAAACGGTGGACTTGCTCTCTGCCTCTCTTCTCTATTAGCCCACACAGCTGCTTCTTGCCATTGAGTCTCTGAGCTTAGCTCAAAGCCAATAATGAGGATGGCAGGGAGCGTCCCTTGGCTTAACTCATGTGGTCGAAGAAGGTGGCTGTAGGGGAAATGGAACTCTAGGTTCTTGGTCAGGGTAACTTTTACCTGGATTCACTGAGTGGAGCTCGCTCAGTTGAACCCCATGGATTCCCTTTGTGGCTTACCTGTGCGTGGGACTTGGGTCTTGGAATGAAGTTCACCTTCTAGGCCCAACCAGCTCCCTGAAAACAGTATACTGCCTTTTGGGCCCTTGAGCCCCAGCCTTGCCTGGCACATTTGGACTGTGTGTGGTGTTCTGCAGGTTGGCTCTCACTGGCCTGCCCCTGAGAACCCCTGCCTCATCAACGAGTGTGTCCGAGTGAAGGAAGAGGTCTTTGTGCAACAAAGGAACGTTTCTTGTCCCCAGCTGAATGTTTCCACCTGTCCCATGGGCTTCCAGTTGAGCTGTAAGACCTCAGAGTGTTGCCCCAACTGTCGCTGCGGTAAGGAATGCTGGTCAGGGCCTGGGCTGGGCCTGGACCCTCCTTCAAACTTCTCTTTCCTCCTTTGGCTCCTGAATTCTTTGTCTTGTTAGAAACTCAGGGAAATAGGCAGGAACACATCTTCCTATGTGTTCCTAATGCATTTGTAAAAGTAAATTAAAGGAGAAAAACACCAATTTCCTGGAGGTCACTGTGTGCTCAGCACTGTGCTCCAATGATGGCTCCTTATCGCTACTTCATACAGTTGTCATGGTGTTATTGAGTGGTAGAACTGGGACTTGACCCCAGGCTCCTCTGATTCTGGGGATCACCTTTTCAATCATGCTGCATTGCTTCACAAAGATATCCCAACTGGTCACCCCCTAACCCTGCCAGCAGATAAATGTCATCAGCAACAAAAACCAACGCTTGCTACCACCTTGCCCTGAATTCTCTATGAGAGTTTCTCTTGGGACTGAAAATTCCAGGAGTAGAATTTTATTCTTTCATAAACTCAAGTATCTTCACATCCATCCCTTAAATATAAATTCATGTAAACAAGCATCATCTTTCAAGAATGTAGCAGGCTCTTCTCACTGTAGGCTGGGTGGTGAGGAACCAGGCAGCTCTGTGTTTCCTTGCCAGGAAGCTGGAAAGGAGGCCACTATGGGCTCTGCTAGTGGGGCCCACATTGCTTGGGGGTTGGCCAGGGAGAAGAACCAGCAGACGGAAGAGTGAGGCTGGGCTACAGAAAAGAAGTTCCTGACGGGGACAGGCCTGTGCCTGGTTTGGGAGGGTGTGTTTGTGCTCACATTCTGTGCTTCTCTCTCCGGCAGAGCCCATGGAGGCTTGTATACTCAATGGCACCATCATTGGGGTGAGCGGCTGACTTCTTCTCTGGAGCAACTGGTGGGGACAGAGAAGGGGGTTCTGGGTGGGCAACCCAGTCATTCTGAAGTGGAAATGAAAGAAACCCATGAGACCTACCCCATACTGCATTTTGTACTGCCTGTGGGGTTTCTAGGCATCCTGGAGCTAGGCTGGGACTGTCCTTCCCACTTTCTAGGGCCCAGTCCTGGTATCTTGCTCTCACTTTCCCTAGGCATGTGGGTATTTCTTGTGCTCACAAAGAAGCACCCTGAAGTCACTGTGCACATTTCCATGTCCACACTGCTCCAGCTTCTTCTTTGGCACAAAAGCTGTCACAGTTGCCCTCTCCATACTCAAGGTGGGAGGGCAGGAATGGGGCAGGGGGCACCAGAGACAGGAGCAGCAATGCAGTGATGGCTCATGGAAGCCATGGGCACGTGGGCAGACCCTAGCTTAAGGGAATGAGGTGAACAGAGGGGGCCTGGGGACACTGGGGAGGCCTGACCCTGGTTTCTCCGCTTTCAGCCTGGGAAGAGTGTGATGGTGGACGTGTGCACATCCTGCCACTGCACCATGCAGGTGGGGGCCATCTCTGGATTCAAGCTGGAGTGCAGGAAGACCATCTGCGAGCCCTGCCCCCTGGTAAGGAAGGGCTGGGGGGCCAAGGGTAGTGCTAGACCCTGTGGGATCCAAGAAATGGCAACTAACTGGGGTGTTTAAATAAATCTCACCTTATTTTTTGATTATGGACAATATCAAGAAGAAACTAAAAAGGACTGGGGATGTGGCTCAGTGTCGGAGCACTCACCTAGCATGCATAGGGCCCTGGGTTCAATCCCAGCACCACCACCAAAAGAAAAAAAAGGCGAGGGGGAGAGATACTAAAAGTCACCCACTTAAATTGCATCTCTGGGAAATAATTATAATTTAGCCTTATAAGTTTTAAACATTTTCTTCCTGTGTTTTAAAAATAAGCACAGCATTTGTAAGCGTTATAACATGTATTTACAGTTCTGTATCTTCTAAAATACTTTGAAGAAACATCAGAACCATTCTTTGAAAACATTAAAATTAGTCAACAAATACTTACCAGAGGGCTGGGATTGTAGCTCAGTGGTAGAACGCTTGCCTCGCATGCCCGAGGCACTGGGTTTGATCCTCAGCACCTCATAAAAATAAATAAATAAAATAAAGATATTGTGTCCATCTACAATAAAACAATTTAAAAAAAATACTTACCAGACACTTGTACAAGCCTCCTCACAACGTTTTGTTGAATGGATATGTCTCAAAGCATGCAACTGACCTTTTATTACAGAGTATTTAAGTGGTTTAAAATATTTCATCCTGTTTACCAAGTCATGACTAGGCTTAATCTGAATACTTCCATAAGGCAGATTCTAGTGCATCATTGTTACTGGTTTGGTAAATGAAAATTGGTGCTTCATTGTGTTTTAAGTGTATCTTAGTTTTATTTATTGTTTATTTTAAATAATTTTAGTTGAGATATAAAAGTGTTCATATTTGTGGGGTACCATATGACGTCACCATTTTAATCATGACTTTCAGTCCCACCTGTCTGGGATGTTATGAACTCCATGTAGGCAGGCAGGACCAAAACTCATGAAGGGTCCTTAGCTTCTACCTCAAGCTCTCCTCTGTGTTTGGGGTTTCTGCTGTTTTAGGAAATACATTGGTGAGAGGAGTTTCCTGTGAGCTAGATGCATGAAATACAGTCATAACTCATATGGTGCGAGGTGGGGGCTTCTCCCCTTCAGCTGTGTGAAGCAGTAGGTGGGCCTATATGAGGGGCTGGGAGGAGGCCCTCACAGGCAGAACATCATAGAGGGATGTCTGGTGGGATGGAGACAGGACAAGAAGCAGAGTGGAAGCTAGGAGGTCATGAGGGTGCTTCCTTTTAAGACTAAATTATAATTATTTCCCAGAGATGCACTTTGGTGACTTTTCAGTCCCTCTCTCCTCTCTCTCCTGCCCTCTCCCCCTCCCTCCTTCCCTCTCTTTTTCTTTTTCTCTTTCTCCCCCCCTCCCTCCTCCTCCCATGCTGGGGCTTGAACCCAGGGCTTCCTGAATGCTAGGGAAGAGTTTACCTACTGAAAAGTACCTCTAACCCTTATTAATCTTCTGATAGTGGTTCTTATGAAGAGAAGGGACAACAGTTCTACAGCTGTGTTCTCCATAGCACTTAGCAGAGTGTCATATTAAAAGATGATGGAATGGGCCTCAGGAGACACAGCTCTTTGGATAGCACAATTCAGAACATGGACAGAACATTCCTGCCTAGTTTAAAAAGAAGCTAATTAAGTACATGTTTTTGTTTTTGCTTTGTTTTTCCTTTTATAAGTCCCAGTGAATGTTTCAGGATTTGTGTGTGTGTGTGTGTGTGTGTTTAAAACAATCCCCTAGAATATATCTGGGCTTTGATATGGAATAAAATAATGCTGTCTGGAATTACATGGCCTTCCTTTCACCTTGGTTGTCCACTGAACTAGGATCAAGGCAGCGACAAAACAGTAAAAGGTCCACACCAAAGCCATCCAGAAGGAGAGGGGGCTGTGGTCTGCTTCCTGGAGGGAGAGTCTCTAATTTCTTCACAGTGCCCTCTGGTGTTCAAAAGGTGGCACAGTACCTTCCTGGGCCTTTGGAGAGATCCACCTTTATAATCTAGCCTAGATGTAGGTTTCTAAATGTTTAAAAACCCATGGCCTTTTTCTGATTTGTGCATTTTTCCTATTTTCCTCCAACATTCTGATATCTTCCCAGGCAGTATTTCTCCTCTGCTGTCTTGAGAACCCCTAGATTAATCCTCTTTCTATGCATCTCTCAAGCTTTGCTGAAACCTGACTCAATTGACCCTATTCTAGCTCAGCATCCTCAACTGGACTTACTATGCTTCTCTGCTATGAAGGGCCTCAGTGAGGCCACTAGGATTTGGAAGCTGTTGTGAATTAAGTTGAAGTAGTTCTGCTTCAACTGCCTCTGTCAGACTAAAGTCTTAGCATCATCTGAGTTGTGAGGCCTCCTTTACTTCCCAGGGGAGAGAAATGCATCTATCTACAGGGAGAAAAAGGTGGTTTGTGGTGCTGAGTGGTAGAGATGAAATTTGACAGATGAACATGCAAGAAAATGAGGAAGAGAGTCTGCCCTGCCATGAAACAGAAGAAGGAGAATGACCCTGAGCCGACCTTGAGTGATAGGTTGAATGTTGAATGGAGGATCTTCCAGGATGGAGAAGATCCAACTGGTGGGCAGAAGCAAAGAGCAGAAAAGGGAAGCAGGGGGGGATAAGACTGAGGGGCCATGAGCAACCAGTAGAACACATGGAAAGGGGCATGATGGGGCGGGAGAAGCAGGATTAAGCTAGCCGCTAATTAGGCTAAACAAGAGAACTTTGTGGCTGTCTGGGAACTTGGCTCAGTAGAAGAGGCTGCTCTTTCCTGCAATGATTGAATGTTCTGGTGAAACTCTATGTGGCAACACCCCTTTCTGCATATGGCAGCATGTGCAACACACATAGACTGCTGGTGGCAGCTGGAAAGTCCAGCAGTGCTCCAACAAGCCCTCCTCATTGTCACCAGCATTGCATGCACCGTGGTCTGCCCCACAGAGAATGTGTGGGAGGCTGTTTTCCTGCACTCACTTCTGTGCTGCTGCGTCTCCGTTCCCTTCCCCAAGTCCCTGCCACACCTGGAAAACCAGTGTCCCTCTCCCTATTTTGCACCCCCTCCCCGTCTCCTCCTTCTCGCATCACTCCACTCTACCTTTCTTACTGACTTGACTTTGCCCTCTGCCTTGCGGGTGTGTGGATTTTCCTCCCCTTCCCTGCCCCTTCCCATGGTAGCCCCCTCCTCCTTTTGCCTGTACCACCTCATTTTGTTTGTAAAGATTTGGTCCATTATTTTATTCAGGCTCTGTGGAGGGGCGGGCATTCCCTAGTCTCTTCTAACACTCATTAAAAATTGCCCAAATCCAAGCTCCCGTGAAATTCGGTCTGATTGAAGCTGTATTTTATTTCTTCAATTTGACTCGTAACCACTCACATTCACTCAGTGCTTATTCCATCTCTTTTCTTCTTCTCTCATTTACCTCGGCCATGCGCCTTCCAGGAATTGGGCATTTAAAAATACACAGTTGCAAGCTCACAACCGAAACACTACCTTATGGCTCTCAACCTCCAGCAGTATTCTTTCAAAGTGGTGTTTTTGGCTGGGGTCCAGTCTCCCTGCTTATCCTCACTGGTCTCCTCCACTGCCAATTCCCTGAAGACACATCAAGTTCATAGCTTGATTTATGAGGAGCAAATTGTTTAAATTCACTTCTGAGCTAGCTTCCTGACGCCTGTCCTTGATCTTGAGATGCATCTTCTGTCTGGGTGCTGAAACCGACCTGTTAAGAGACGCTTACTGGAAAGACCTCAAGACCCCAGTGTGTGGCTCCCTGACTGGCGATTCCTCCGTGTGGTGAAATGAGAACAAGAATGACAATAGAGCTAGTTTTTCACAGAACTGAATTCATTCTTTAAATTTTTTTGAGGTTATGTTCTTTTTAGGGAAAGAGTAATTTTCATGAAATGATGAGACAGCTGATGGTAGTTTTGCAGTTTTGACTTTAATAAAATTGTTTAAAATGCTCAGTCTGCAAAATAAAAAGTCGGCAACTTTATGGTGTCTTCCCACTTTGGGGGCATTTTTGCAAAAATAGTGAAATCTTGCTCTCTGGAAGCTGCTACTTCTTGCCCTGCAGATAGAAATGAAGGGCTTTCACCATAAGTCACCATCAACAAGTTCTTAGCTGAACTCAGGGGTGCCCACTCAGTGCCAGCTGCTGGGGATACAACAGAGAGCAGTGCAGACATAAGTGGAAACTTACATCCTTCTCAGGGAGAAGCCTCGTATTGCCAACCTTTTAAATTTTAGCCATTGTGGACTGATACCTTGGAGTATTTTAATTTGCACTTCTTTGTTGACTAATGGTATAAAAGCATCTTCTGTACTTATTGCCTATTTCTTTTGTGAAGTGTTGGTTTAATCTTTATTTTTTTAAATATCATTTTGAAGTTGGGGTGTTTGACTTTTTATGACAGAGTGGTATGGGTTTTCTCTTTATTTTAGATACTAGTTCTTTATTAAAATATTTTTTTTTCAGTGGTTCAGCTCTTATTTTCCTTAACTGTAACTTTTGAAGATCAGAAGTTTAAATTTTGATAAAGTCTGGTTTATTGATGTTTCCTTTTATGGTGAGTGTTTTTCATATCCTGTTTAGGAGATCTTTGTCTATTTCAAGGCTGTGAAGATATTCTCTTATGTTTTCTTTTAGAAGCTTCATGGTTTTAGATTTTATGTTTATTTAGGTCTATGATGATCCATCAGGAATTAGTTTTTATAGATGCTGTAAAGTAGGAGTAAAGATGCTTTTTATCCCCTCCTATGTGGATATCCAGTTGTTCTAGCACCATTTATTAAAAGATTATCCTTTTCCTTATTGAATGATGTTGGCACCTTTGCAAAAAATGAATTGTCAATATCTGTGTGAATCTATTGCTGGACTCTTTTCTGATCCTCTGATTAATTTGTCTTTCCTTTCATCACACCACTGTTGATTATTTTTGTTTATTGTAAGTCTTGAAGTCGGATCATGCAAATCTTTCAATTGTTCTTTTTTAAGATGGTTTTGGCTGTCACATGACATTTCTGTTTTTATATAAATTTAGTCAATTTGTTAATTTTGATAAGATTAAAAAATGCTAGATTGTATTGAATATGTAGGTTAATGTACGCAGAATGGACAGCTTGCAGATGTTGAATTTTTCAGTCCGTGAACAAAGTCTATCTCTCCATTTATTTAGGCCTTTGTCTTAGTTTGTTTGTGCAGCTATAATAAAATACCTGAGACTGAATAATTCTTAAAGAAAAGAAACTTATTCTCTCACAATTCTGGAGGCTAGAGAGTCTAAAATTAAGATGTTAGCAGATATGGCACATGGCCTGTTCCTCATAGGTAAAATTTCTTGTGGTCTCACATGGCAGACGGCAGAAGGGCAGAAGGCACAAGAAGAACATTAAGTCATCCATGAAGACAGAACCCTCAGTATTTAATCATTTCCCAAGAAGCCCTATTTTTTAATACATTCACCTTGGGGTTTAAGTTCTAACATATGAATTTTGTAGGGACACATACAAACATAGCAGTTTTCTTTTACTTTTTTCTGCAGGGGTATGTGATTTTTAGTATAGATGTCTTGCACATATTTTTTTATGTTATTCCCTAGAATTTTAAGTTTTGGATGGTGTTGTGAATGAATATTTAAAAAAAATTTATGTTTTTATTGTTAAATGCTTTTATACATTTTTTGGCATATTCATCTTGTATTATGCAGCCTTGCTAAATTCACTAATTAGTTGTAGTAATGCCTGACTGGCTGGTCAGCTGACTGGCTGGCTGGGTGGCCAGCTGCCTGCCTGTCTGCCTTTCTTTATTCCTTCTTTCCTTCCTTCCTCCGTCCCTTTCTCCCTTCCTTTTTCATAAGGGCAGATTCCTAAGGATTTGTACATAATCAGTTATGACACCTTCAGATAAAGACAGTTTTTACTTCCTCCTTTGCAGTCTTTATGACTTCTGTTTGTTTTTCTTATGTCATTTGGCTAATAGTTCTAGTATGATATCCACTAGGAGTGATGAGAATATTTTGTTTCTGACCTTAAAGGGAATTAATTCACTCAGTATGATATGGTTATTTATCAGATTGAAGAAATTCCCTCTATTCCTATCATGCTTAGAGCTTTTATCATGAATGATACTTTGAAATTTGTCAGACAATTTTACTGTATATATTAGGATGATCAAATGTTTTTTCCCTTAAACCTTTGTTAACATGAGAAATTGCATTGATTTCAAATGGTTAGTCAACTATTTATTCTTTTAATAAATCCCATTTGGTTATAATATGTTACCCTTTTCTACATCTATTAGATTCATTTGCTAATATTTTATTAAAGATTTTTTATGTCTATGATCAAAGAGTGTTAGTATTAAATTTTCTTCTCTTGTAATACTTTTGTTAGGTTTTTGGATCAGGATTATGCTGAATCTAATAAAATATGGTGGGCAGTGTTTCTTTTTTTTCTATTTTTGAGAGTTTGTATAAGATTGGTATCACGTCTTCCTAAAATTTTTGATAGATTTCGCCAGTGAAGACTTCCAGTCCTGAAGATTTTTCATGTGGGAATGTTTATATAGAAGATTCAATTTTTTGAATAGAAAAAGACTTTTGTTTCTTCTTGAGTAAGCTTTGGTACATTGGCTTTTCATGGAATTTATCTATATCATATAAGTTTTCAAATTTATTGGTATAGTTTATAACATTTCCTTTTTGTACTTTGAATGTATGTGAGATCTATACTTTTGCTTCCTCCACTGTTCCTGATATTGACAATTTGTGTTTTATTTTCTTTTCCTGAATAGTCTAGCTAAAGATTTATCATGTTTATCAATTTTTTTGAAGATCCAACTTTTGCCTTTTTATTTCCCTTTTGTATATTTGTTTTTATTTTATCGATTTAAACATTTATTACTTCCTATTTTATAGTGACTGGGTTAATTCGCTCTTTTGCTAGTTTCTTAAGATCGAAGCTTAGATCATGATTTTTTAAAAAAATAGTTTTTAGTTCTCAATGGACCTTTATTTTACCTATTTATATGCAGTGCTGAGAATCAAACCCAGTGCCTCACACATGCTAGGCAAGTGCTCTACCATTGAGCTACAACCCCAGCCCAGATCATGATTTTTTTAAATATTTTTTTTTAGTTGTCAATGGATCTTTATTTTATTTATTTGTATGTGGTGCTGAGAATCGAACCCAGTGCCTCACGCATGCTAGGCAAGCGCTCTACCACTGAGCCACACCCCAGCCCCAGATCATGATTTTTTTAATGTAAGAATTTAAAATATAAATTTCCCTCTAAGGACTGTTTTTACTGTACTTCTCAGATTTTAATGTTTTTAAAATTACCTGTAGTTTAAAATATTTTCTATTTTACTTTATTTATTCTTTAATTAATGGGTTATTTAAAAGTATTTTATTTTGCTGGGGTTAGTGGCACGTGCCTGTAATCCCAGCAACTCAGGAGGCTGAAGCAGGAGGATCCTAAATTCAAAGACAGCCCCAGCAATTTAGCAAGATCCTGTCTAGAAGTAAAACATAAAAGTGGCTGAGGATGTGGTTCAGTGGTTAAGCACCCCTGAGCTCAGTCCTTGGTACCCAAAAAAAAAAGTATTTGATTTGATTTCCAAATATTTGATTTGGGAAGGGGTGTTTCTAAATACATTGTTGATATCAGTTTAATTTAATGTGGTTGTAGAATATAATCTAATAATTTAAAATTTTGACATGTATTTGGTTCAGAATTTAATATATCTTGGTAAAAATTCTAATGTGAATTTTGAGAAGAATATGTGCTCTTCAGTTTGGAGGTGTAGGGGTCTGTTATTTTTATTAGGTCATAATGATTGGCATAGTTCTCCAAATCTTCTAAACCATTGCTGATGTTTTTCCTTCTTGTCCTATCAATTACTGAGAGAACATTAAAATCCCCAATGAAAGACTAAGTGTTAGCCTATTCCTCCCTATAGTTCTGTTAATTTTTGCTGTATAAATTATGAAGCTTTGCTCTTAGAAGCATAAACATTTAGGGTTCTTATGTCTTCTGGATAAATGTACTCTTTTATCATTAGAATATGTTAATTTTGGTAATATTCTTCATCTTAAAGTCTACTGTTTGGTATTAATATGTCTATATCAACCTTTTTAAAAACTTAAAAATCATTAACATGTATCATTTGTGTATATTAGAAGGGTTCAGCATGATATTTCAACACATGCATTAAACATTCACTGATCAACTAAGGGTAATTAGTATTTCCATCTCCTTAACATTTTATGATTGGAGATTTTGAGCTCCTCTCTTTCAGATCTTTATAAAATGCACACTAGGTTATTATGAACGGTAGTCATTATACTGCTGGGTAACACCAGAACTATTCCTTCTCTCTACTTGTGTTTTGGTGCTTATTATCCAACCTTCCTTTATCTACTTTTCCCCTCCACCCTTTCAACTTTTACTCATCACTAGTCCACAAATTCGAAAGACTTTTTTTTTTTTTTTTTAAAAGCTTTTAACATGTGAGAGAGCACATGTGGTATTTATCTTTCTGGGCTGGCTTGTTTCACTTAACATGTCCTTCAGTTTCATCCATTTTGCTGAAAATTACAGGATTTCATTCTTGTTTTATGGCTAAATGGTATGCATATTTACCAAATTTTCTTCATCCATTCATCCATTGATGGGCACCTAGGTTGATTCCATATCTTGGCTGCTATGAATTGTGCTGCAATAAACATGGAAGTCTCTTTGGCATTCTTATTGCATTTCCTTTGGCTATATACCCCAAAGTGGGATATCTGGATCATCTGTTAGATCTATTTTTAGTTTTTTGAGGAACCTCCATACTGTTTTAACAGCTTTGCTAATTTATGTTCCCCTGACAGTGTACAAAAGTTCTTTTTTTCTACATCATTGTTAGCATTTTTTATTACCACTATTATTGTTTATGATTGACATTCTAACTGGTGTGAGATGATATCTCATTACAGTTTTGATTTTCTCAGTTTTCTTATTCTTAGTAATTTACATGCTGTATCTTTCCCCTTTTATTTTCAACCTATTTGTCTATTTTTCTAATAGTCATACATAAATTTGGAATTCATTGCCAGTTACTTTTCTTACAGGGGGTTAATATCCAGAATATTTTTTGAACTCAAAAAATATTCAGCAATTAGACACCAAAAAAACAAATAACTGAATCAATAAATGAGACATTTCTTAAAAGAAGAAATATAAACAGTCATCAAATATAAAGAAGGAGGAGACAACATAGACTAAAGAGGCAAAATATATATATATAGAGAGAGAAAGTGGGGAAAAGAGAATTTGGCTATTAGAGGAAGAAGAGAAAGAGTAACAAGAGAAACAAAAACAAAAAAACAAAACAAACAAAACCCCCTAACCCTCAAAAGACTAAACAAAACAAAAGAACAAATGAATTATTATATATATATATATATATTTTAGTTGTAGGTTGACACAATACCTTAATTTCATTTTTATGTGGTGCTGGGGATCGAATCCAGCGCCTCATGCTTGCCAGGCGAGCACTCTACCACTGAGCCACAACTCTAGCCCACAAATGAATTATTAAAAAGAAGAAAAATGATAAGAAAACATGGAAGAAACAAATTGTGTGTGTGTGTGTATCCATTAAACAAGCAGCAAATGAAGCAAGAATTCATACACACACACACACACACACACACACACACACTTTCTTTTTTGCAGGGGTGGAGGAGGGATTGAACTCAGGGGTACTCCACCACTGAGCCACATCCCTATCCCTATTTTGTATTTTATTTTATCAGTAACTCACTGAGTTGCTGAGGCTGGCTTTGAACTTGCAATCCTTTTTCCTCAGCCTCCGAAGCTGCTGGGATTACAGGTATGTGCCACTGCACCGGGCCACAAACATATGAAACATGAAAGAATTGGAAAGAAATATCTCTGCTGAGGTGGTCAAAACTGTCTACAAGGATGGATATTCATTTCCCATGCCAGACTGCCTTCTTTCCATTTCTTCTTGGGCTACATACCCCTTAGATAAAGCAAGGGCTGGGGATTGTTAAACCCTTCCTCTTTTTGTGTTGCTCATTGAGCTGTCAGCAGAGTGATCTGGAATTGCAACCAGAATTTCTAAAATTCTTTAGAATTTTGTCTGATGGTATCCGCTTTGAAGAGATGAGATCAACATACCCCTAGGGCCAGGCAGATGCTGATGTCTGTTGGGTGTCTGAGTCTCAGGGACCTCCCAAGAATTCTACTTATAGGGCTGGGTGACCCACTCTCCACAGGTCCCACACATTCTACTACCCACCAATATGGACTTCCCAGGCTCATCTCCAATGAAATTAGGCATGCCTATTTAGTTTCCCTGCCCCTCTTCAGTTGGTCACAGGAGCCACAGACTCAAAGAGAAAGCAAGTTGCACTTTCCATTGTGTCTCTGACTTGAATCCCCCAGGATACAGTCTTTGTGCATATTTCAATCACATTCTACCAGGTATACCTCAGCCACATGGTAGGCGCTAGCGGGAACAGTATGGCAGTATTTGCTGTGATCTCCTGGGATACCACAGCAGCAAACTGCAGTGTGGCATCTTCTAGATGGCCCCTGCCTCAGCTCTCTGCTTGCCAGTTGAGAAACATGGAGAACTTTTCAAGCATCAGCTTGTTGTGTAGCGTCTGGTTCAGCTAGGTTCAGACTGATTTTCTGTTCTGCAGGTTTTCCTGGGCCAAATTTGTTCACTGTGTTTCTCTCTTTTTATATTTGCTTCCTCTCCCCTCTGCTGTGACCTGGTGCTGCTGAATTGACTCCAATGTCTTCTTTCCTGTCTTTTATTCAAAGCACCTGAATTTATGTGTCTCCATGAGTCTCTGATGGTCCAATTTTGCATTTCTGTTAATTCCTTTGTGTCACTCACCTTGCTGAGAAGCAGTACTCCCACTGTTTGAATCCTGAGTCATGGAGCAACTGCAAAGTGTAGCCTTCCTCTAATCTGCCATCTTTTTTTTTTGTTTGTTTGTTTTTGATTGTTGTCACTATTTATGTATGCTTTTAGATTTCTAGAATAAAACATTCAAAAATAAAAATTTCAGAATAGAATAAATCCTGCAGACAAGAAAGAACTCTGGAATTCTCCGCCCATCCTTGATTTAGAGAGTTAAAAGGAAGTGCCTTAAGTGCTCCACATTCGTGTATAAAGTTGCCTTTTATCAAATCCTCTAGCTCACCTCAGTGGTTCCTCTTCCTTCCTTCCTTTTTTTTTTTTGGGTGGCGGGTGGTGGTGGTAAAACAAAAATAAAATATGCCCTTTTATTTTTTCTTGTGGTAAAATACACATAACAGAGGGGCTTAATCTGCCATCTTTGACCTTTCTTTGCATGAAATGTTTTACTATGTATTAGACCTTGGCAGAATATACATTGAAGAGACTCTGAATTCTACAATGAATGTGAAGTTTGATTCCAGCAAGTGGTTAGGTTTTGATGGTTCACTTGGAACTAAGATTTGATTTTTAAACTACATCAGTATTTTAGCATTTCTCTTTTTCCTATAGCAAATATCTTAGTCCTGAGGAATGATTTTTACTCTTAAGTCCTGGTGTTGATGAAATTTCAATGGAAACCTAAGGTGTTGACTAGCCTCTCCAACTTGGTAGAATTTGGGCTCCAGATACTGTCTCTCCCCTGTGGTATGTGGCAGCTGAAATTTCCACTCAGGTCTTTGAGCTGTCCCTCTGTTGTTTTGTCCCTGGATTATAGCAGGCTTCCCTGTATATATAACTAAGAAATCAATCAGAGATTGGAGGGGAGTTTACATGCAGATTTGGGGCCTTCTTCTTTCAGACTTCCTCTTTTTTGAGTCTTTTTTTTTCCTCCTTCAGTTTCCAGCTCTTCTCGTAGTTGCAAACCCTTTCCTTTGAGTCCTCAGACAGATGCAATTTTCTGCTCAAGTTCCAGCTGCCCAGAGCCATACAGACTTCTCTAATGGGAAAAGCCATTTAAATATGAATCTTCTCTATTATAGTTCCCTCTTTCAAGGATCAAATAGCCTACCATTTGTCCCTGATTTTGGTCATCCTCCAATGCCTCTAAATAATTGTCTTAAATATTTTGTTAATAGTTTATAATTGTTACCTGAAGGAGGGTAAGTCCAATACAAGCTACTGTGCCCCTACTAGAATTGGAACTCTTTCCAGAGGTTTTTAAGCAGGAGAGTGACATGACTAAACTATCTTAAGAATGTCATTCTACTAGGTGTAGGTTACCTATAATGGGGGGCAAGAATGGAGGTACGAAGACAAAATAAGACTACTACCAGAGTCCAGTGGAAGATGATCATTGCTTAGACTAGATGATAGAGGATACTGGTAATGACAAGCAGTGGATAAATTTGAGATGCATTTTTTGGGGGCAAGAATTGGTGATGACTGAGTGGGGAGGGGATGAGAA
Source organism: Geosciurus inauris (assembly GCA_004024805.1). Classification (NCBI taxonomy): domain Eukaryota; kingdom Metazoa; phylum Chordata; class Mammalia; order Rodentia; family Sciuridae; genus Geosciurus; species Geosciurus inauris. The sequence goes on along the minus strand of PVHX01002788.1, from coordinate 89,505 downwards.
AAATAGAGGAGTGAAGGATAACTTCCATGTTTCCAGTTTGAGCAACTATGCCATGACACCATCTTCCAAAATAAGGAAGACTGGAAAAGGATGATATATGGAGCAAAAATTAAGTTTCATTTTGGAATTAAGTCTTGAGATGATAATAAAGATGAACAATCATTCATCCAGTAAACAGCTGAATGTGTAAGTCTGGAGTTCAGGTGAGAGGTCTAATTTAATAGGTCAGACTGCTATAATTTAAGCAAAACGTACTTATATAAAGGGAAGAAAGGCTGTCTGAGGGACTGAGAACTGATAAAAGCTAGTTAAAGTTGGATGTTGACCTTCAGACTCCGGGATGGAATTGCTGGATAGGAAATGAGAGGCCAGCAATGCAAGTCTAATTATAATTGGGCTGTTCTGGGGAGATCAACCGGGACTGCTTTCTTTCCTGGATGTAGGGTTACAGGGAAGAGAAGACCCAAGGACAATGCTGTGTGAAGTGCTTGCCTACTGTGTGCAATGTTCAGCTAAGAGGAGGACAGACTATGACACTGAAGGTATGAGCAATTTGGACTCAGGGGCCCTGTCATGTCACTATCTGGTCCTCTCTCATATCACCATCTGGGGCTCTTTTCCTGTTTGGGGCTCTTTTCTTTAAGAGCGGGGGACTAATTTGGGTTTAATATTGGCTTCCTTTTCTACTCCCCCCCCCCATTTTATAAAGAAAAGATAGATGACCTGTAGAAGGCACAGAGTTTTCTCTTTGATTTAGCTATTTTGCTGCTCTGCTTGGCAAGAGTGCAGTTGGTGTATAGCCTCATGCTTTGGAATTGATGGATCTTTAAGATTTTCATTTGTTAGGATTTTTAAAATGGTTCTTTTTAGTTATACATAACAGAATCCATTTGGACATAATTATACAAGCATGAAATACACCTGGTTCTTTTTTTTTTTTTTGTACTGGAGATGGAACTCAGGGGTACTAGACCACTGAACCACATCCCCAGCCCTGTTTTGTGTTTTATGTAGAGACAGGGTCTCACTGAGTTGCTTGCTTAGCGCCTCGCCCTTGCTGAGGCTGGCTTTGAACTCATGATTCTCCTGTCTCAGCCTCCCTAAGTGCTGGGATAACAGGCTTGTGCCACGGCGCCTGGCTCATATCTGGTTCTAATTCAGACCCCAGCATCTCTCCATCTATTTCCCTCTCCCCACTCCCTGCTCCCATCCCTCTGAGTTGGTGGATCTTTAAGATTTTTTTATAGCCTGGAGAGTCTGTGAGATCAGGCGGTAAATCAATTCTGATCTATGAAAGCTAGAATTTCATAGAAATTGGGCTGAGAGTTTATGCCCCTGGCTCATCCCTTGTTCCTTTATCAGTTAGCCAGTTCACTCTTGCTATGTCTCCATTCTTGAATCACTTGCATGGTCAGAATAGAATTCTCTACTTTATGCATCCCTGTTTATAGAAAATAAGTTGTAAAACTGAGACTCTTTCTATTCTGTATCCTGAGTGTGGGAATTTTTATACACATTTTCTTAGCCTTCTTCCATCGTTCGCCGAATTGCTTCAGCAATTACTCTGAGGAGTAAAGACCATGGTTTGGAGTGACATTTTAACCCAAACACTGTCTTTGAATTTGTTCTGCCCACTCCCCTGCTTTTCTTTCAGCGTGACGAGACACTTCAGGATGGCTGTGATAGTCACTTCTGCAAGGTCAACGAGAGAGGAGAGTACATCTGGGAGAAGAGGATCACGGGCTGCCCACCCTTTGATGGACACAAATGTCTGGCTGAGGGAGTGAGTAATCAATCACAGCTTAGACCCTGCTTTTGTCTTGACCATCTTAATCTTTGACTCCCAAGAATAATGTCCTTTTGAACAACACGCAGCCCAGTTCTTCTTCCCATCATCCAAGGTAGACCTCTGACCTAGTTTAAGGATCAATGAAATTACAGTATTAAAGCCTGATGGAGAGAAAAAGTTCTCTGCAGTGTAGGATTTTTTTTTTTTTTTTAAATCTGTCACTTAAGGAAAGCTGAATCTGTGATCCTTGAATAGGAAGGGGAGAGAACAAGCCAATTTCAGTTTCCTTGGGAATGATCCTCCTGATGACTCAGTTGGAAGAAAATTCAAAATAATCAAAATTGTTCCTTCTCAGTCAGGTAGGGTGGTTTTGGGCTCACATTTGTAATGGGAAGGCACAGTATACACCTGGGGACTCAAGCTCAGGGCTGTGAGTTCAGAGCTAGGAACTGATCTGGAGTGACTGGAAAACTGTCCACTATGAACTATTTGTGTCTAATCTGTGACTCTGCTGTTTTCTTAGGGGAAAATTGTAAAAATTCCAGGTACCTGCTGTGACACATGTGAGTATATTACTGAAAGTTTGTCCTTTGGAACTCATTAGACCAAGTCCAGGCACTGTTCTTTGGAGTGAGCTTTATTCCAGAAAGATATTTCTTGATTACCAGTCAATCATTATGTACAACTCTGCAGGGACAACTTCTTCTCCCTGAGTGTTGTTAGACTGCCCCTTGCTCAAGTCCCCTTTCAAATACCTGCAGAGCAATCTTTTTTTTACCTTTCCTCCAAACTCTTTACTGTCTCTAGCTACTTATGTGCTTTTGCTCTTAGACCTAACAACAAGAGGATATCTTCTCTCTCCAACAAGCTCCCTAAAGACAGGTACTCTTGATCCATGATCTTGACAGAGCAGATACTTTATACACATCTATTCATTGCATGTGATGCTATCTTGGAGAGAAAGGGAAGCCACCAGATGACTAATGATAGTCCATTGCATGTTGCAGGGGCCGCAGACAACATAGTGTCTGTTCTCAAAGATTCACGAGGCTGGTCTAAGTTTATTACCCACTTTTCTTCACTCATGGTTCCTGTTGCAGTTCCTCTTTGGCTCTAATCACTCATAGCAGCAGTTTTGGAGATGCACATCAGACAGTTTAATTCCCACACATTCTTGTGTTCATGAAAACAAGTAGCTTAGAATTACTTGCCTGGACTAATATCTTTTATTTTTAGTTTTTATTTTGTTTTGAATTCATAGGCCCATGCTTACTTTCAGGCAGAGATGAGCAGAGTGAAAATGTGACTACCTTCAGTATTCAATCATTCCTTTCTTTCTTGATGGCTTATTCTGACAGCCCCTATAATCACTGTAACAAAATCACAGTTTGAGGAAAGACACTCTGAAAGTATTTCTTTCTACAATTACCTTCTGAATGGTTTAAGAAGTGAAGTCATGAAACCCTCAGAGAAGATGAGTTTTCTCTATACTACACATGGAATTTGGTTAGGAAGCTGTTATCTACGAAACCAGCAACAAGAGGCCTTTGTTGGTCGATGTGTTCAGGAGTCTTCCAGAACTCCATAAGGAAAGGAAAACAAACCAGGTTCAGGGATTTATATCCATAGGAAACAAAGTTACATGTTGGTCCAAATATGTTTTCCTTACTTATCCTTTCATGTAGTTGGCAGGCTTTCCCTTTAAAATGAAATTATTGGGACATTGGGAGGCAGGCTAATATATAGTTAGGGTTGACTTGGATTTGGAGCCATCCAGGAATAGAAACCTCCCATTTTTCTGATGGGAATAGTGAGCTGGCATTAGCTTTTAGAATTCTCAGTGGGCCAAGTAGAGTTTCAGTTTGAATGCCACTAACCCTCGCATGTAAGAGAGCCAATGTAGGCAACCTGAAGGTAGCACTACCCCAAAAGGGGACTTCATGAAGGTGCCTTGGGATTTTCTTAGCCCCCACAGAGGAAGTGAGTCCCTTAAGTGGTCATGACATTTGCCTTTCCTCTGACCCAAAGGCAGGGATGGATTTAGTATCAACCCATCAATTAATATCATTGTATTTATTGGCTACTTCATTGTCCATTAGCATGTGGATATAATTATAGCATGAGAGTACTGCTCCAGCCATTATGGTTTTTAGAGTCTACAATTATATTAAAGCAAGTCTCATCCATCTACACTACCAAATTACAGTGTGTCTAGGCTCCTTCTGCAATTAAATTATACTATTAAATGAATTAAATCCATCAATAACTGTGTTTCCGAATTTAAAGGGCCAGGAGCAGCAGAAGTGAACCAGGATAACTTAATTCTCTTCCCTGCAGCTAGATGTGGTCATTTGTTGACTGTGAAATGGGCCTATTTTCAGATCATTGAGGGCACTGGGGCTGAAGAATGTTCTACAGAACCCCAGCCAGTCCCCAAGCTCTATCTCTCACCTGTCTTACAGGTAAGGAGCTCAACTGCAAAGAAATCACTGCCAAGATGCAGTATGTCAAAGTGGGAGACTGTAAGTCCCAAGAGGAAATGGACATTCATTACTGCCAGGTAAGGCTCTCCGACTTCAGTGAGGCCTGGGTTGGGAGGGCTGAGTCTCCTTGTTTGAACCAGGACAAGGAGGTGTCTCTTCAGTTACATACTAGAAGGATCTGGAAGAATAACAAGGAGAGAGGAAAGGAACTGGAAGTGGTTTTTAAGTAAATGTTTTCTTAAGTAACTAGAAATTTCTGACCCCAGAAGAAAGACCCAACAAGTTCTTTAAAGAGAATGAAGAGCTTTTTTTTTTTTTTTTTTTTTTTTTTTAATGGAAGATTGGGGCTACATTTCCTAAAGATCAATCAAATGTTCATAGACATTGAAGCTAGAAGGATTCAGGTATGCACATAGAATAGAGAAAATATCGGACTTCTCTGAGATCTACCTTTAAAAATCACCTAGCTGTCCTGGGTGTGTCTGGGTGAGGCATGACCTGCCTTGCTTGGGGGAGAAAAGGGAGGACATAGGCTGCCCCTAGTCCTGCTATCCTAGACTTCTCTAGCCTCCTGATGTCCTGCCTCTCTGCTCCATTTCAGGGCAAATGTGACAGCAAAGCTGTGTACTCCATCGACACGGAGGATGTGCAGGACCAGTGCTCCTGCTGCTCACCCACACAGACGGAGCCCATGCAGGTGCCCCTTCTCTGCACCAATGGCTCTGTTGTGTACCATGAGGTCCTCAACGCCAGGCAGTGCAGGTGCTCCCCCCGGAAGTGCAGCAAGTGAGGCTTGCTACAATTGCTATGGATGCCTGCTGCTGCCCGCCTTGGCCCGACCAGCCAAAGTGCTGCTCGGTCCTCTGTACTACTGCTCTTGTGTCCTCCTGGGCCCACAATAAAAGCCAAGCTCTCATCTTGCACAAGGCTGGTGGTACACTGTTTGTAAGCCTGAGGTGGCAACTGTAGGCAAGGACTGAGTTCTGAGATTGGTTCCGAGGGAGAAAGCAGAGACCTCATCTTCAAACACTGCAGCCCCAGTGTCCATGGGAGGGACTGCCAACCTTTGGGAATGAGTGGTGTCTTTGTCTCCATGGGGTGGGAAGGGCACAGAGTGGGGCAGGCCTTTTTTGAAACTCAACCCAGTGGCCTGAAGTGAAAAGGAATTTCTTAGAAACTGAGTTTTCAAATCTCTTAGTTGAGGGACTTCTGGGCATAGCAGATGGGTGGGCCCTGGGACCAGGTTTCTGCCAAGAAAAATATGGCTATTGTCAGTGTGGCTGGCATTGTGGAGGTTTTGACCAGGTGCGACAAAGTTTCTATGTGCCCTTAGTGATCTCTGTGGAAGGGGAGCTGTTGAGGACTGAGGGTACCTTGAACCCTGGTGCTGGCAGGTGTAGGAGCATGTTCCCACAATGCTCAGCCATAGCAGATGAGTCCCAGACTTGGGGACACACCTGGGCTCCATACACGGCCCTTGCTCACCTGTGTGGCCTTAAGTAAACCCATCAATGGTTCTCAGATTCGGTTTCCTCATCTGGAAAATTGGAATGGTGGTCTTACTCATGGCTTATGAGGATAAATAAACTGCCTAAAATAAAGCCTGAAAGTCCTTAGGTAATTGCACATTGTTCTAATGTAAGAAGGGACAAGAATAAAAGTAGAGAAATCAAGTCTCAAAGTGGGAACAAGTGACTCTACCATCAATAGCAGCACATTAGGTATTTCCTTCATTCTGAGGGCTGAACATGCTTTATGTTACCTGTCAACACTCCATATGTCCCAGATATCTTTAGTGGGAAGAGCTGTAGGTAACACCAAATATCACTTAATCCCCAAATCACTTACTGGTATTGGCATTCTCAGCTAGAGATTGTCCTTCCTTAAAATATATGAAAAAAAAAGTTTACATGTGCATGCTGGCAAGATGGTGAAGACTCTGGTCAGGGAAAGGATGCCCATGAGAAGAAAGGGTATATCCTAGGTGTGCCACAGAAATTTGGTGGAAAATTTAGTTTCATTCCAAATCAACACAGGAGAGACTCAACTCATTGAAAGTACTGAATGTTGGAGCTGAAAAGGATTTTGATATCGTCTAATCCATGTCCTTTCTCCACTGCTGTACAAATGATGAAAACAGCTCAGAGAACTCAAGTGACTTTCCAAAGGTCACACAACTGCTGAATGACAGGGCCAGGTTCAGGACCCAGTGCTCTGACATCTAGACAGGAATTCCTAGGCCACTGCATCGGAGCCACAGAGTCTTGATCTCTGCTGCTTGAAGATTCTTTCCTTGCTATGGTGGGAACTAGTGACTGCTGCATTCCTAGGTTTCTGCCACTTCTGTTACTGCCTGGGACTAACCTCGAGAGAAACCGAGTTACAGGGAAGTGGAACAGATTGTGCTGAATAGGTTAGGTGGGGAGTTTAGTGGGGCAGAGGGAAGGAAGAATGGATAGAAGTTTTGTATAACTACTCAATAATTCAAAGGTTGTCATCTCTCCACCCATTCCCCAGCCCCCCAACTTTGAGGAGCCTCTGAGTTCTCTCTGGAGGAAACTAGATCCAGGGAATTAACTGTCACTCTTCTGACTGATCGCCTAACACTTTGCCTGGGGACAGGGTGTTATTGGAGGCATCTGCCGCAGAGAAGCTTGGCAGGGAGCTGTCTCTCCGGCATAGGTCGTCAGTTTGTCAGAGGCCTGTGCTTCATGGTTTGAACTTCTCATAGGCACTGACATGGCATTTCACTGTCAAGAATAAAAGCCAAAGCAGGCTTTTAGAAAGGACTCTCTTCCAGGCTCATGCTTAGAACAAATGAGATAACAGTCACCCAAGGTGTTTTAGGGGGAATCTCAAGGAAGAAGTTTACCAGGGACCAGAGGGAGAGAAGAAAAGGAATGGACAAAGGAGCAATGGTAGAAAGTGTTCCAGTCCTTTTGAGATTGAAACGATTTGGAGAAGCATCCCTGGAAGTAAACAGGAAAAGGGTATTATCTGGGACAGAGACAATCTGAATAGCAAAGTGTTAAGAGCAGGAATGCTGGAGCAGGCTACCTGCTTTGGAACTTACCACACCTCTTAGGCAAGTTGCTTGACCTTCTATACTGCAGTCTCCTCATCTGTAAAGTGGGCATAATGCAGTGATTACCTCATAGAATTATTTTAGGATTAAAATAATGATTCTAGGTAAAGCATTGAGAAGTGTGCCTGATGAAGACAAACTCCTACATGAATATTAGCCTTTTTTTTACTTGGAGTGGGTGAAATAAAGCCCTCCACGGTGGGATATAATACCTTTTGTTTCCTTCAGTTCTTCCCTTGATTCATTCTGTATTATTGTACCTTCTGTTTTCTGCCTCAGCTTACTCATTTATAAAGTGCGGAGCTCTCACCCCCAGGCCACCTTATTAGTAAAGGAGGAAAAATTCTTCAGACTTATTGTCAGTGATCACAAATATCAGACTAAACCCTAACATGATCCTTTTCACTTTGGGAGCTGGTGACATTAATGAATTAGCTTTACCTCTGAGTATCTTGTAGATTCCACAATCTAGAATGGCCCTTTGGATGACTCCTTTTCTACCCCTCAGCCCATGACCAGGTACCTAGACCATCCCAGGGAAATGGCTCACCTTTTGTTTTCTGGGAATGGAGATCCCATGATCTATCTCCATAATCTTCCTCAATCCCATCTTAGATCCCAAGGAGGGAGAAATTCTGATAAAACCTACCCTTCTCCCCGCCTCTTGTCGCCCCTTTTCTTGTTCTGCATGTCCCAGGGACACCTATTCCCTGTCTCTGGCTCAGTTTCTTCCTTCTTTAATCTAGAAAAAAGTTGGTGGTGAGGTAGCGTGAGGGCAGGTGTGCAATGGAGACCCACTACTGTTCTGGGAACAGCTCTCATTCTCGTCCCGGGCTATCTCTGGACAGTGAATAACTCTTTGGGGCTGCAGGAAGGAGGCTTTGCTGGCAGGATTGGAAACAAATCAGCTAGATGGTTCATGAGATAATCTGTCTGAATTTTCCCATGCCAAATCAGGTTGCAAAGTGCTCCCTTGGGTCTAGAAGCACAGGCAGCAGGTACTTCTCCAACCTGAGAATGTCTAGGACTCAGCCCCACCGCCGGACTGCACTCTTTGGAGGCCGGGCTTCCAGCGCTGGTGCGCCCAGGGCGCAGCGAGAAGAGCAACGGCTCAGACTGGCGCTGCGCAGGCTGGGTGACCCGGGAGGGATAGAGGGGGAGGCGGCAGCAGGCAAGGGGCGGGCACGTCCAGACGGAGCTGAGCCAGGATGGAATTAGCCCCGCGGCGGTATAAGCCTGTCCAGAAGCAAACGTGGCCGCGGGGCAGTCGGGTTTTGCCGCCCAAGAGTCCGCGCCATGGCTACTCCGGGGCTGCGCGGTGAGTTTCCCCAGTCTCAGATTTTGGTCTTGAGCATTCAATGAGTTCTAGGAGGGTGGGGGCGGAGGACAAGGCATTTAATACTTGGCCTTCGGAATTGGTTACCACAAAAGAATCTGGGCAGGGTGATGCGAGAAGCGGATTTCTTTCCTCCACGGCAGGGAAGATGAGGGACGCCTGAACAATTCCTGAGACTCATGCTTATCAAGGAGAGGGAAGGGAGGACAAGAGGCAGGGGACTGGTGTGGCCACTTCTCAGGGATTTGTTCCTTATTCCTACCTCAGTAATTTTGCCTCTGTTACAGTTCTTGGGAAGCTTACTTAGAATGTCTGAGGGTAAGTAAACAACTAGTCAGGCTAAATTCAGTAGCAGACTGGTGAAGATAGAGCATCCCTAGAGTGGCCTCACAGATCCAGTCCTTAGTCAAACCCACCTTTAGAAAGGGCTTCCATATTAGTCATTCAGGTGTGAGAAAACACAGGAATTGCTTTCCCAGGGATATTTCCTGGAAGAAAAATAGAGTGAAGTGAATTTGGAGATAAAGATATTATTTTGCACCTTTGTAATTATATTGAATAGACAGATGCGCTTGGGCAGGGCTGACCTTACCTGGAGTGGGATTTTGTTGGGTGTCTTGTTTCTGATAATTCTTGAGAGAGCCATGAAGTAGGCAGATGCTTACTCTTTTGACATGGACAATGAACAGAGGGTAAATGTCAGTGATAGTCCTGATGCTTTTGTTAGCATATGTGATGTTCCTAGGGACCACGTGGACCCTGGCTTGGGGCAGGAGTTCTTAATTAAACAAGGTCAGATCTTAGCCCAAAGGCAAGTGGCAGATGGAGTGAGGGTATCAGGCAAGATGGGAGAGCTCTTCCAGATGGTTCTGATACTCTTGGACCCTCCACCTCTCTGCATTTTGTCTTTGGGACCAGACATCAGAGCCCTCACCCAGTCTTTCTGTCACTGTGCCCCAGCTGCTGGACATCCATTGTCTTGCCACTATCATTTTGGGAGCTAAGGCCATGGTGAGGTCCTCTCCCAAAACCTCTTCTGCCCTGAGTTGCCTCTTTGTGCCTTGGGGCTATTTATTTATTAATTGAGAGGAGGTAGGAACTACCCCAGGTTCTACTCCTTTCTATGTGTGCCTTCTCTTTGTCTTTCATCTAGGGTAAGGTTCAAGGGCAACAGGCATTTGGGCCTAAAGTGAAGCCTGACTTTACTTTTCTTTAATGAGGAACTGATTTTCTGGAAATCTAACCATTGTGAACCGTTTCTGCAGGCTAAGAGAAGCCTGTCCCAGCCTACGGATGACATTCCTAGAATACATGGAGGACAGAAATTTGATGGCTAGAGATGGAAATCTAGGATGAAATAGAATCAATCTGCATTTTTGATCTGTTGCTTAGTCCTCTCTTAGGAGATGCTTTTGAATGGAGATTGCATTAAATGAAGGAATAAGCCATGTGGATATCTGGAGTATGATCTAGCAAAAGAAGTATAGGTGAAAGATTCCTAGATTCCAAGATGACAGGAAAGTGCATGAGATGTCCAAGGATAGGGGGAAGCCAAGTGGCTGGAGCAGAGTGACCAAGAGGGTGAGTGGTAAGAGTAAGCCAGATAATGCATGATCTTGTATCTCAGGTCATATGTTCTTGGCATTGAATTAGGGAAAGTGAAGACTATTATTTATCAAGCATCTATTATGTACTGGATTTTGCTAGGTATTTTTATTTCACCATAACTTTGGAAATCAGTATTATGCACAATTCAGAGAAGAGAAACCTGATGTTTAGAAAGTTTAAGAAATGTGCTTGTTTTCATATGTCAGTCACTGAAGGATGAAGCCAGAATTAAAACTTAGATCTGACCCTGGACCTCATATTTCCCCCAGCAATTCACCTTGTTGCTTTTGTTCTATTTATATGAAGTCATTAGGAGAAAGTATAAAAGCCAGTAATTCAGAATGGGGAAATGTGGGTGGAACTGGAGCTCTACGGGGAGATATTAATTTTGCAAAGAGGTTAGTTAAATGTTGTGGTCATATTCTAGGTAAGGCTGTGCCTTTACACTGTTTCCAACCTGGAATCACCATGGTTGGTTTATTTAGTGGGATCAAGTCCAAGCAGGCTTGAGAGCATATTGTTACATCAGAAAACTTAAACTAAAAACAGCTGCTAATTGAGAAAAAAACTTATTTGTGAGTTTTCTGACAGCCAGGTCAGAAAAGAAATAAGTTACATGGTTCTCATTTGTTTTATAAGAGGTGATTAGTTCATCAACATTAAACTTTAAGAAGAATGTTGTAGTGATATTTATGTAAGACATTGCCCAATATAATGTTGTAGTGATGTTTATGTAAGACATTGCCCAACCAGTTTTATTAATAGTATCATTTATCCAAAAGTATTTATTATATTGTTTCCATTTTTTAAAAATAGAAATTTCTGTTTTATTCTTTTCTGGTATATATTTTTGAAAAAAATATTGTTTGCAGACCATTGGATTTATATCTTAACCAATTAATGTGTTGAATTTCTAATTGGAAAAGAAGTGGTGTATAGAAACTCATTTAATAGTCTATTTAGACCAGTGACTGTCAATCTTTTTCGTGACACTTCCATCAGAGACTGTTATTATTCATGTTTCATCTGTCATCATTTCCCTTCAGCCTGAAGAACATCCTTTAGTATTTCTTGAGGTGCATTTCTGCTGATGATAAATCCTTTTAGCTTATGTCTTCATTTCAACACCTCTTTTGAAGGCTATTTTCCTTGGATGTAGATTAATGGCTTGCAGGGTCTTTTTTTCTTTCAGCACTTTAGGAATCTCTCAATAGATCTCCATTGTTTTTAATTTTATTATTTTATACATGTGTAATCTCTTTCAAAATTGGTAGCTTTCAAGCTTTTATTTTCATTTTTGGTTTTCAGTAGTTTGATTATGATGTATTTATGTGTGACTTTCTTTTTTAATTAATTGGAATTGGCACATTATAATTACACATAATAGTGGGAGATGTTGTGACATGTGTGCATGCACATCGCATTATTTGGTCAGTTTCATGCCCCAAGTACCTCCCCTTGGGTGTGGTTTTCTTTCTTTCTTTCTTTTTTTTTTTTCACTTGAGTTGGCTAAACTTCCTGAATCTGAAAGTTAATTGTATTTTATCAAATTTCAGCCAATATTCCTTCAACAATTTTTTGGTCCTATTTTCATCCTCTCCTTTTCCTGGAACTCCAGTCACACGTATGCTGGACTGTTTGATATTGTTCCAGTCGTTCCTGAGGCTCAGTTAAATTTTTTCCAATCTTTAGTTCTCTGTTCTCTAGATTAGATAATTTCTGTTGATCTGTCTTTAACTTCATGGATACTTTTTCTCCCTCTTCCAGTTTGCTGTTAAGTTCATCTAATGCATTTTTTTTAGATATTGTAATTTTTAGTTTTAGGAAGTCCATTTTTAAAAAATGACAGTTTTATTAACATAATTCACACATGATGCAACTCACCTGTTAAGTGTAATACAGTTTAGTGATTTTTAGTATATCTAGAGTTGTATACTTATCACCACAATCTAATTTTAGAACATTTCCATAATTCTAAAGGAAAATTCATACTCTCTGGCAGGCACTAACCTTTCTTGTGTCCCCCTAATCCCTGGCAACCACTAATAAACTTTCTTTCCTGTGTGTTTGACTATTTTATATAAGTGGAACCATATACCATGTGACATTTTATGTCTGGATCTTTTACTTAGGAAAATGATTTTAAAGTTCAGCCATAATTGTAACATGTATCAGTACTTCATTCTTTCTTATGACTGGAAAATATTCCCTTGTAAAGATATACTATGTTTTATTTATCCATTTATCTGTTGATAAAATTTAGCTTTCTGCTTTCTGGCTACTATGAATGAAACTGCTAGAAACTTGTATGTTTCTTTTGTGCGCATGTTTTTATTTCTCTTATTTCTCTTGAGTCTCTATCTAGGAGAAAAATTGCTGGGTCATGTGGTAACTGTATGTTTGGCTTTTCCAGCAAATGTTGGAGTACTTTCCAAAGTGGCTGTTCCATTATACATTCCTGCTAACAATTTATGAGGGTTCACAATTTCACCAGTACTTGTTATTGTTCATCTTTTAGATTACACCCATCCTCATAGGTATGAAGTTGTATGTTATTTTGGTTTTACATGAATCTAGGAGTAAGAGAAACCCGTTACTGGAGAAGTAGGAGAAGCTACCATGCCTGGCAACCCAGAAATGTGATTTGGCTCCCTGGCTATAGAAGTGGTATGCATCTCCATCAGGGGTGGGACCCTAAACTTACATAGCTTCAGCTTGGCTCCCCAACTTCTAAAACACACTTTAGAGCCTTGAACACAACACCAGCTTAAGAATCAGAAGGAGCAGGAATGAGTTCCATACATCTAAGTAAACTCAAATGCCAAAATGTCACAAAATGTAGTTAACTTGTACTTACAAAATTTGGTACAGTTTGTAATGTCCTGAAGGCAGGTACATCTTCCATAACAAACAGAAAGGCAAGCAACTTTTTCCAAACTGACAGCATAGATATGTGACATTCTAGGAAGAACCTCAAGAAGCAACTAAATCTGTTGGCCAAATACTGTCCTGAAAACTCACCGTCTTCAACTTTGTTATTATAACAAAATATAAGAAATAATCAACTTATAAGAAGAAAAGTTTTGTTTTTCCTCATGGCATTGAGATTCCAGTCCATGATCAGTTGGCCCTGTTGCTTTGATTCTGTGGTGAAGCAGCACATCATGGCAGGGGTGCATGAATGGAGCAAAACTGGTCACTTCATGGCCAGGAATCAAAAGAAAGGACAAGGAAGGGGCTGAGGTCCCATAATCCCTTTCAAGGGCATGCCCCAATGACCTAAAGATTTCCCACTAAGCCACCCCTCTTAAAGGTTCTCCCACCTCTCAATAGCAGCACTGGCTGGGGACAAAGCACATGGGTATTTGGGAGACATTTAAGATCTAAACTATTCATTCACTGTTCATTCATTCATTCAAAAACCATTTAATAAGCATTTATCACATACTCCACCTTGTCTTGGGTGCTGAAACTTGAAGTTCTTAGAGTTTACTTAGGGAGACAAATCTGTAAATTTGTAACTGTAATATGGTATAATTAAATGTGAATATGCCACACTAAACTTATCATTTTTGATAGGTGTTTATGACATATGCTTTTGAAATGCTTGTCAAAATCACAAGTTCTCCTCTTTTTCCTAAACACACAGCTATAATGTATTTCCTAGATTTCCTTACAATTAGGTGTGACCACAAGACTGAATTCTAGCCAGCAGAATGTGAGTAGAATGCTATGTGCCTCTTGTAGCCCTGGCCCATAGAAGCCCTCCATACTGCACCTCCACACTCTTTCCCCCTTCAGATAACTGAAATGGTAACTCCCAGGGCTGCCATGGAAGTTACATTTGAAATTAGCAGAGCCTCTATCCCCCAGGGTTCCTGAAAAGGTACGTGGAAGAGCTATTGCACCAACTTCTTAAATAACTCAAGGACTGTTTAGCAAGAAGGAAGCATTGCTATGTCTTGCTCATTATTTATGTCTCAGTGCATTTGTTATATCAGCGAGCATTGTTCTAACTTGTGTAGTATCCTTTACCATCAATGTTGATAATAATAAATAATTCTACTTACAAATATAGTAACTCGGTCCCCTGAGATATCATCCATGTCAAATGCCCTTACTTCAAAGTCTTGCTCAACAAGGCCTTCCCCTAATTTCTCCCAGTCTGACAGACTTAAGACATCCCCTCACACTTTTGCACAATCCAGGTAGGGAGATATGCTCAAAGGCAGGTACTAGATATCACTTGTCTTTAATCTTTTCTACAGTCTAGCACATAGTAGGTATTCAATGACTGGATGGATGAAAATTGAAAAGGTGAAAAGATGAGCAGAGAGATTTCTGGGCAAAATCCTCTCTCCTGTGCTTTGTGGTATTGAATTCTAGAGCTATGATTATGTTGTTTGCATATTCTTGAGCAAACACAACATTTTTTTTTTTTTTTTTTTGGTACTGGGAATTGAACTCAGGGGCATTCAACTACTGTGCCACATCCCTAGCCTTTTTTATTTTTCATTTTATTTAGAGACAAGGTCTCATTAAGTTGCTTAGGGCCCCGCTAAGTTGTTGAGGCTGGCTTTGAACTCATGAACCTCCTGCCTCAGCCTCCTGAGTCACAACATTGTTTTTAAAGAAGTTTTTGTTTTGTCTGAAGGTACTCCCATAGTTTACCTCTTCCTTGGGACCAGAATTAAAGTTGGGTTCTTATCTTTTTAAAAATAATAAGAGTTTCTTTTCCAAAATATGAGAACTCATTTTTTGTGCTGGAAATCAAACCCAAGGTCTTGAACATGCTAGACCAGTGCTCTATCACTGAGCTATACCCCCATCCTAGAGGATCAGTTTCGAATTAATACTAGCAGGTATCACTTCTGGTCTATGCCAATAATCTACATCTGGAGCTCTGTGCTCACAAAATGTCTGATTAAAAACCTGATTGGCAAGAACTTCTGCTTCTAGCAATGTTGGAATAACTGGTAATGGAGTAGGCATTCTGCCATAAACTATAACTGGACAAAATATATCAATCTGTCATTTTCAGGTACTGAACGACCATGAGCACAGAAGTGCATTATGGAGAGAACAAAAACTCACAAATTTAGCTCCAAGAAGACAGATCATTGAATAGGGTCCAGGGATCTTGATTCCAAATAGAAGGAGGATATCCCATTAAACTGAGGAGGCAGAGATTGAAATTTGGAGCAACAGATGGTTATAAATTATGGGGAAGGGCACAAGAGAGGAGGAATCTGTATCAACAAAGGTCTCTTGATGTCTCTGTGGGGACTGCTCATGAGTCCTTGTTTAAAAATGAGGCTTCAGAGGCATAGAATGAGATATATGGGGTTTGGTGGAGAGAAGTTTTTATAAGACTGAGATCAGGACAGAAATGTTAGAGGTCAAACAGTGCTGGGGGATGTTGCAGTTACATCCCAGCCAGAGTGGCAATACCTTGTTGTATGTCCTGACATTCCAGGCATACAGCTGAGACTTCAGGACCCCATTTGAGGAGTAAGAATCATGCACTAGAGAAAAATTTACTCTAGATTTTCCCTAAAAATCACTGAGTTCAAGCTCCTAAAAGATCAACAGGGAACAGACAGTTTAGAGGTTGGACCCTATTAGAAAGTCTTAGAAAATACCTTGGAATTTCCACAAAACACCTTATTAGCTCAAAACAATCAGACAGTAATTGAACTTGCTGCTAGAAATTTTAAAAACTTTGTTTTAATATTGATATGGAAAGACTATTGTATCATTCAAAATGTCCAGCATACTATAAAATTCACTAGACCTGCAAAGTAATAAGAATAAATGGCCCACGAAAAAGAGACAAGGGAAGCAATAGACAGAATGGAAAGGCAGTTGATAGAGACGGACAAAATATCTGAATTATGTATCAGCTAAGACATTAATATACAAAATAAAGAACTCACACAACTCAATAACAAAACAACTCCAAAAAACCTGATTAAAAAAAGATAAATGTCCCTTGAACAGACGTTTGTCCAAAGAAGATGTAAAAATGGACAGCAGGTATGCAAAAAGGTGCTTAACATCACTAGTACTCAGGGAAGTGTAGACGAAAAACCACAATGAGGTACCACCCATACCTGTTAGGATGGCTAACGAGATAGCAGATGTTTGTGAGGATGTGGAATCCTTCTATACCTTTATGGGAATGTGGAGTGGTGCAGCCACTGTAGAAAACAGTATGGAAGTTGCTTAAGAAATTAAAAATAGAGCTGTCATATGAGCCAGCAATGCTGCTTCTGGGTACATCACCAAGAAAATAAAATCATCGCCCCACAGATATATCTACATTCCCACATTCACTGCAGCATTACTCACAATAACCACAATATGGAAACAAGCTATGTCCATCAGTAGATGAACAAAGAAACTGTGATGTATGTTTATTCACTTGCACACATACAAGGAATATTACTCAACCTTTACTCAAAGGACAGCCATTCACAACATCATGGATGAATTTAGAGGGCATTATGCTATGTGAATAGGCCAGACAAAGAAAGAGAAATACTACACAATCTCACTTATATGTAGGATCTAAAAAATAAAATCGGATCCAGCACACAGAAACAGAACAGAAAAGTGGTTACTAGGTGAAGTGGGCAGTGATAAGGGAAATGGAGAACTATAGATCAAAGGGTGCAAAGACCAAAGTGGTTATCTAGGAGAGTAAGGTAGAGATCTGTTGTACAGTGTGATTATTATAGTAAGTAATGTTAGTTTGTATGTTGGAAATATACTGAGAGCAGATTTTTAGGTACTTTTACCACAAAAAAGGTCATTATGTGAAGCTTGCTGTCTCTAGTAATAACTTGACTATGTATATGTATATGAAGACATCATGTTGTACACGTTAAATATATACCATAAAACTAGGAATAAAAAGAAAAAACTATCAATAAAACTGATCTTAAGATAGCTTAGATGTTGAATTTAGCAGCTAACATAAACATTTTACATTAACCTAAGGTGAGTGAAAAGGATCTTAGTGAGTGAAAATATCTAGAAACTTCAGAGAAATAGAAATTATAACCCTAAACAAAAACAAATACAACTGAACTCACATTTCCTGATTTCAACTCAACACAAAAGTTATCGCAGTACTGGTACATGGACAGACATATAGATCAATCAATAGAATTGAGATTCCAGAAGTGGATCCTTGAGTTTCAACAAGGGTGCCAAGAAATGGATAAAGAGATGGGGAAATGATTCTAGAAAAACTGGATGACCATATGCAAAAGAGTGAAGTTGGACCCTTTCCTCATGCCCTCCATAAAAATTAACCCAAAGTGAATAATAGATACAAATGTAATAGCTAAAACTGTAAAACTATTAGAAGACAACAGAGGAGTGAATCATCATGGCATTGTTTAGATAATAGTTTCTTAATATTAAAACAAAAGCACATGAGACAGGAGAATTGCGAGTTCAAAGCCAGCCTCAGCAATAGCGAGGCGCTAGGCAACTCAATGAGACCCTGTCTCTACATAAAACACAAAATAGGGCTGGGGATGTGGCTCAGTGGTTAAGTACTTCTGAGTTCAATCCCTGGTTCCAAAACAAAACAAAAAAACCCCCCAAAAACAAGAGCACAATGTCTCAGTCCATTTGCTTTAACAAAATGCCAGAGACGGGGTACTTTATAAAGAAAAGAAATTTATTTCTTACAGTTCTGGATGCTGAAAAGTCCAAGATCAAAGCACTGCCACTCAGTGTCTGGTAAGGGCTGCTCTCTGCTTCCAGGATGGTTGGTGCCTTCTTGTGTCCTCCCATGGTAGAAGATGGAAAGGCAGAAAAAGGGTCTAGCTGGTTCACTTGAGCCCTTTCATAAGGGTTTCAATCCATTTGCAAGGGCAGAGCCCTCATGGCCTAATTGCTTCTCAGAGGCTCTATCTCTTAGAGCTGCACTGGGGATTAAGTTTCAACATGAAATTTGGAGGGACACAAATTTTCAAACCACAGCACAATCGAAGAAAAATTAGATAAATTGGACTTCATCAAAATTAAAAATGTTTCAAAAGATAATATAGCAAAATAGACAATTCATAGAAGAAACAAATATTTGTAAAAATAATATATGAGATAAAACTTTTATCCAGAATACATAAAGAACTCTTACAACTCAGCAATAAAAAGACAAATAACCTAATTTAAAAATGAACAAAGGATCTGAAGAGATTTTTACTCAAAGAAGATATACAAATGGCTAATAGGCACATGAAAAGATGTTCAACATTCTTAGTCATTAGAGAAATGCAAATGCACCTCAATTTTTAACATCCATACTAGGTAACTCTCCAGTTCTAAAAATTCCTCTTTTCTGTGCTAGGTGGCACTTTGTTTCATTTATCCTAAGCTTTCCTTGTGCAAGTTCTAGACGGTGCTTCTTTCTTCTAGTATTTCAAGATCTTTTGACTAAATCTAGGCTCACCATTTTGCTTCCCTTAGCAGATTAGTAATAGGTCTGAGCCCTGATTGTACAATAGAATCACCCAAATTAAGTCCAAATTTCTGAGCATGAAAACACAACATTAACATTTTAGCTTTCAGAAGGTGATTTCAACGTGTACTCAAGGTTGAGACCCACTCTATATTCTCATTTGTCCTTAACCAGTTGCAGAATTTAGTATTTTAATTCTGGCTTCCCATAACAGGCTCCTTCTTCCCACAGAAGCACTCTTGTGTGCTTCTGTTTCTCCTTCTCCTCAACTACTTTGTTTAGTTCTGTCCTTTGGGACATAGTGATCACTGATGCTCAAATGTGAACACCTTCTGGTTTCAAGTAAGAACAATACGTATTTGGTGAGGCAACAGAAACCTAGAAGAGGTGGAGTTGTGAGAAATTAAAAAAAATTGTGTCTTTCAAATTCTTTCCCTACCAGTTATTATGGGATCTCATCTCTCTCGTAGATCTCCTAGTGATGATGAGAGTCTCTGGGGTGTCACCAGTGTGTTCATGGACAATTCTCCCAGCTTATTCGTGGTGTTACCATCTTAGTTGATGCATGCTTTGAGACTTTTCTTTTTCTTAGCTATGAGCAGGTACTTGCCCTCTCCCTAAAGTTTTTTTTATGTGTGAGACCCCATACTTAGGGCTTAGGATACTGTGGTGAACATGGCAGGCACTGTTCCTGCCTTCAAGGAGGGTACAATCTAGCAGATTAAGTTTACTGTCTATATTATATGAATTTATTCATGTCACTCAACAAAGCTATAAAAGTACAATTTTCTAAGCAATTCCCTCTAGGTTATAAGCATATTTGGGATATTTTATAAATTCTCAGGATCATTCATATTCCTCAGATCTGCTAAATAAATCCTTCTAAAACCACCAACATCTCACCCAGATCCAAAGACCTCAGTACCCTGGGGTGGGAACTGTGATTAGAAGAGCCATCTTCGGTTTTAACTACAGACCCAATTCATTTTAGGAAACAGATTCCTGTTCCACCTTTGGTGAGACAGGAATAAGAAAAAGACCATCAGCTTTGGTTACACCCAGGAGGAAGAGACAGTTAGAGATGGGAGATGTTTATGAGTGATGGAGGGCAATGAGGGACAGTGAGAGAACCCAGCAAGTGTTATCAGGGGTCAGTCAACTTCATTAAAATGGCGCGCGTGTGTGTGTACACGTGTGGCAGTGGCTGGGGGAAGGATTACATTTTGCTCACTAATGCTTCATCATGTTCTTTCATGTCAACAAAAGAGAAAACAGCAAACCTGTTGCAAAACAGGTTATAATTAATGAGGTAACAGAACAGTTTTGACCAACTATGGTGTAGGCAGGATATTTTCTCATGACATATGAGGAGGGACACTTACATCTTAATCTCATCAGTCATACTCTAAAGTGTAGGATGGGCTGCCAATGAGTAAGTTTCATTTGGACAACTTGTTTAAGTCCTAATTGGTAGATTTTGTCATTGAGTGAAGCACTTCCTGAAATGAATTTCTGTAGAGAAATAGAAACTATAAACCCAAACAAAAGCAAAAACAACTTGACTCGCACTTCCTGATTTCAATTCACCATACCACAAGGCTATCACAGTACTGGCATAAGGACAGATATATCCCTGGTCTTTATTTTTAGGATCTTGAGTCTGAAAATTGACCATGAATATTATTCGTAAAAATGCCTTTTAAAGAGGTGAGAGATGTTAGGAAAAGACTTACTGAGTTCTATTAGCTGTTCTTCTTTCTTTTCACAGAATAGTTTACTAGTGTGGTTAAAAATGTGGACTGTGTATATGCTGGTGACCTTGAACAACTTTACCTGACATCTCTAATGTCTCAGTTTTCTCATCAGTAACATGATGACAATGATGTCTACCTTATCAGGTTATGAAGATTAAATGAGTTGATATTGTAAATTGCTGAGAACAGTGACCAATGCATATAAAGTGTTAGGTACTTGTTTTAGTCAATTTTTTCCCCCACTGTGATTAAAAGACCCAAACAGCATAATTGTAGAGAAGGAAAATTTATCTGGAGGCTCACAGTTTCAGAGGTCTCAGTCCATAGAGCTAGCTCCATTCCTTAGGGCTTGAGGTGAGGCAGAACTTCATGGCAGAAGAGTGTGGTGAGAGAAGCAGCTCACATGATGATCAGAAAGCACAGAAGAATCCACTGCTAGATACAAAATATGTACCCCAAAGCCATTCCTCCAATGCCCACCTCCTTCAACCACATCCTTCCTGCCTTCAGTTACTACTCAGTTAATCTCTATCAGGGGATTAATTCACTGATTGGTTAAGGGTCTCACAACCCAATAATTTCTCCTCTGAACCTCCTTGCATTGTCTCATATGTGAGCTTTTGGGGGTCACTTCACCTCCAAACCATAACAGTACTAGTGTTTAGTTTAGGGAAAGTCTCTGCTCAGTTTAGCATGGGAAAAATCCATCCTGTTCAAAATTGACTCAAAAGGAAAGATTTCCTAATTCCCTACATCCCTTTCAACAGCTTATCAAGTCCCTGTTATAGCCAGAGTCCTGTGCTAGGAATGTAAAGATATAAAGGACAAATTTTATGAACATCAGAATTTAGGGAAGGCTTGGTGTAGGAGTAGTACTTTAGCTGAATGGAACTTAGGCAAACAGAGAGAATATTCCATGTAGGAGTAACTGCATGAGCAAAGGCACTAAGTGAGCATTAATTTGGGAATAGCTTTGGCTAAAGAGGAGTTGCTATATTTTGGATCTTAAATGTCCCCGAAAGGCCTATGTGCTAAAGGTTTGGGTTCCAGCCTCTGGCACTGTTGGGAGGTGGTGGAACCTTTAAGAGATGGGATGTTGTAGGAGGAACTTAGGTCACTGGGGGCATGCCCTTCAAGGGCATGCCAGGACCCCAGGCCCTTCCTTCTCTTTTTCTTCCTGGCCAATTTTGGGTGAGCAAATCCTCCACCATGTGCTCCCATCACGATGTGCTACCTCTCTACAGGCCAAAAGCAATGGAGCTCACTGAGTTTGGGCAGAAACGTCCAAAACTATGAACCCAAACAAACATTTCCTCTTTTTGAGTTGATTTATCTCAAGTATTTTAGAACAGCAGAAATCTGACAAACACAGGCGTGCTCTTTATTGGATGGGGGTTTAGGCTGCAGAGATATGCAAAAAATAGATATAGAATTCTTGAGTCTCAAATTATTCTGTAAGCCTCCAGACAATGGACATTTTATTAGCAGTACTGTGACCGGATCAATAAGCTTCGTGAATTTTGACATTTACTTGTAGCAGCAAAACCTCATCCACTCACTTACCCATCCATTCATCTACTCAGGCACTCATCTATCCACCCATCCATCCACCCCCCATCCATCCACCCATCCACTCATCTATCTGCCTATCCATATATCCATCCACCCATGGCTACATCCAGTCGGTCATATATCCACCCATCCACCCATTTACTAATCCATCTGTCCATCTCTCCCTTCATCTGCCCACTCATTCATCTATCCTTCCCCTGACACTCCATTTATCCTCACTCTAGCCGGAGTGATCTTTATAATATTAATCACATCGAGCTGCTGCTTAAAATCGTTTAATATTGTTATAAATCAGGAACCCTGCATATTAACAGTGGGATTTGGGGTGGTTATAGGGTTGGGGAGAGATGTTTAGAAGAAGAAAGGAGAACAATACCAAAGACCAAAGAGACGAAAAAGCAGGTCACCTTCTGGGATGTGCAAGTAGTTCATTCTCCCTGGAGAGAGAGAGAGAGAGAGAGAGAGAGAGTGAGTGTGTGTGTGTGTGTGTGTGTCTGAGGAGGGACAAGCAGTAGAAGATACTGGGAAGTTGATGAGAAAGATGACTCAGGGCCTCAAAGGTCATGTTAAGAAGTGTTTTCTATAATTCAGAAAGTTATTTTCAGTGCCCACAAGCCCCACCACATAGGTGGCCACCTGTTTGAACTCTGGGTGATAAGGGAGCATGAGGAGTGGGGCCGACTTCATTCTCAGAAGTTCAATAATCCAAAACAGCCAATCCCAGAGATTGACTGCATAGAACCAGACAAATGACTGATTGTCCCCCTGGAATCTCCCCACCTTCCTTTCCCATTGGCAGATGCCTATTTCTCTCTTTAGATAAGTCTCAAAGGTCATGTTCTCTGGGGCCCTTTCCTGATAGCTCTAAGTAGAACTAAGGACTTTGACTTCTATAGTTTGTTGTTTATACTCCAACCTCAGCTCCTTTCCCCTTCCTAAAATTGCCTTTTCATTGGTCTGCCTTCTTCTGCGTTTGTCTTCCTTTCTTGTGAACACCTAGAGCTTGGTGGAAAGGACTGTGTTCTGTTTGGCCTGTTTCCCAATGTTTTATGCAATGCCTGGCAGGTTAAATGACTCTGGTATGAATGAACATGGATATGAAATATTATATGCAATACCCCCATCCTCCCTGGGAAGAGCCAGGTGTGTGCTCAGAATGTGGTGGTGAGTGAAATGCAGGGAGGGGCAAAAATGCAGGAGTAAGGTGGAGAGTGAACAAGGGTGGAGCTAAGGAGCAGTCTAGACAGGTAGGCAGGAACCAGACCATGGAAGGTCCTGTTTGCCATACTGGACAATTTGGTCCTGATCCAAAGAAGAGTAGAAAGCCATTGGGTAGGAGCAACTTGGTCAGTAATTCAAGCTGCAGTGTGAGCAGAGGATGGGAGGGAAGCAAGATTGGTGGCAGGAGGCCAGTTTGCTTCTGTTCAGGTAGGAGGTAAGGATGCACACTGTGGTGATGTCATGATCAGGAAAGGAATGTTGGGTAGTAGGGGGAAAGGGCTGTTTCTGAGCTAAGACTTTAAGAACTCAGAGCCTCACACATGCTAGGCAGGTGCTCTACCACTGAGTTGTATCTGCAGTCTTTTTTATTTTTATTTTTGATGGTCCTGAGGATTGAACCCATTGCCTAAT
Source organism: Geosciurus inauris (assembly GCA_004024805.1). Classification (NCBI taxonomy): domain Eukaryota; kingdom Metazoa; phylum Chordata; class Mammalia; order Rodentia; family Sciuridae; genus Geosciurus; species Geosciurus inauris. The sequence goes on along the minus strand of PVHX01002788.1, from coordinate 65,770 downwards.
ACATACCGGACAAGTGGTCTACCACTGAGCTCCATCCCCAGACCCATGAATTGTTCTTTTTATAGGAAGGAACTGGAGGGTCATCCTATTAGTTTGACTACATTCAGAAGCAGAGGATGATGCTGTTCAGCAAGACCTATTGGGCAAGGGGTGGGGTGATCAGCAGGGCCATTGAGTCTAAATGGTAAGCCTATAGCCTCAAATTTTGGCTGACCTGGGTCAAATTCTTGCAGAAAAGCAGGGCAAGACTCAGCATAAATACTGGTTCTAAATGAAATGAAATCCACCCATTCTAGTATACAGATACTCTTCAAGCTTGCATTGGAATCACATCTCAATAAACTCTGGTTAAGTTGAAAATATTGTAGATCAACAATGCATTAATACACCTCACCTTCCAAACATCATAGCTTAGTTTGGTCATCCTTACATGTGCACAGACTCTTACATTACCTGTGGTTGGGCAAAATAATCTAACACTGAGCCTATTTTATAATCAAATATTGAATATTTCATGTAATTCGTTGAACACTATATTAAAAGTGAAAACAGAATGGTTGTATGGGTATGCTTTTACAACATTGTAACGTTGAAAAATTGTAAGTTGATTGATCATAAGTCAGGAACTATGTGAGTTCCTGGGTGAGGCCTTCAAATCTGAAAGTTCCCAGGTCTCTCTGAAGCTCCCAAGGAGGTCTTCCTGTCAGAAAGACACTGCTGCCTCGGTCTCAGTCTTGATCTGGGAGAGTACAGATACTCTGTCTCCGCTAGAGCACCCCAGGCCTATCTGGTCTTGTTGGAAGTAGTGGCGTTGAAATGTGTTGATGGAATCTGTTCTTTTTTTCCTGGGCCCCTTGTATCTCACCCATCAGTGATTAGCAATGAGACTAATGATGCCAAGAGGGAAACTCCGAGGGAAAGCCCTACTGCCTGAGCTCCCTCCAGAAACCTTCTCTCACAGTTCCATCTCTGGGAGGCCCTGGAAACCTCCTAGGGCTTAATGACTCACCTTTACCCTTGATGCCTGGTGAGCCCACTTCCTGTCTTTGCCCAGCATGGCCCTGCCTTTCTCCTGACTGTATTTCTCGTCTCTTTTGCCGTAACTACTTCTTGAGCTTTTTCTTACTCTCACTAGTCCTCCAGTGAGACAGGAAGGAGAAGTTCCTGCCCTTCTCTGTTCAAAAGGCCCTTCTTCAAATCCTGTGTAGTGAACTTGAAGATTCCTGCCAAGCTGTCTGAGTGTAGCATGAGTTGAAGGGCCCAGACAGAACTCCTGCCTCGCAGCATCATGGTGCAGCAGAGATGATACCTTCAGACTAAGACCTCTGCCCCAGTTAGCATGTGGGCCTAGAGACATCTGTAGAGCTTGCTTATGTTTTAAAAATGCTTTTCACTTATATTGTCTGAGGATGTTAGCATGGGCTCTTTGCATTTTGGTGTAAATTAGCTTTTTGGTCAAGATAGCCTGCAGTTAAATGAAGGAATGGGTGTGGGAAGATCCTGATGAATAATGGGAAAGTGGAGGGATGGAAAAAGTGGGATCGAAATTGGGGAGGGGCTTGGGCAAGCTCTGGGAAGGAGACAGTGAAAGGGCAGGCAGTGAGAGGACTCTGGAAATGGACTCTGCCCATTTTTTTCATTGAGATTCAAGCCTCTCCCTTTAGTCTGTGTTTACATCTTTTAAAATCTCTGATCTTGCTTCTTCTTCATCTGCTTCTGTAGACCAATCTAAGATACCTGCAGCTTTCCTAGGTGTGAAGGTTGGAATTGTTCCCAACTACAAGAAACAGAGTTCTTCCCTGGGGCCAACTTCCCAGGGAAGCTTCTGAGATTGTAGAGGATAAAAATCTGTGTGGTGGTCTCAGATGAGTAGGAAATCAGTTTCCTTGGACCAATGAGTAGGATAAATAGCCAGTGCTTCTTCTACCTGGTCTGGGAAATTTCCAGGAAGAAGTGGATGGAAAATAGGCAGGTAGGTGGTAGAGACAGGGAAGGCCAGGGACTTGGAGCAGAACAGTTGAATGGAGCAGAGAAATCAGGGTAGAAAGAGGCAGATGAAGGGGCAGGCACTTGAGCCCTGAAGGAGGATTCGATAATTATTCCTTGCATTTTCCATAGCTCATGTACTCCCAAGGAATTTTAATCTTTTCTCTTTTTGTATCATTACACTTCACCCTGTAAGGAAAGGATACAATAATGACTGCTCCCCCACCCCCACCAATCATCCAACCATAGAATTAAACACTAAGCTCAGAAAAAATATACTCTTTCTCCAAAATTATAGTAACATCATGACTAGGAGCCAAGGGTACCCCAAGCTCACCTGTGGTATGGGGTGCTGTTTGTGAGTCCTGGGAGAGCTGTAGAGTGGGAAGGGAGAACAACACGGTGAAATGGACCCAGTGCTTCTTCACTGGCCATAGGCACCTACCCTTTTGCTGTTCCCATGCAGTCCCAAATCAGTTTGAGATTTACTGATGGCTTTATTCTTGGTCTGAGTGAAGACTATCAACTTGTGACCACTCTGAGACAGGATGTAGGGGCCTCCAAATAGCAGGTCAAGACCAGAACTGCCCTCCCCTTCATTTCCTCCCCACCCTCTAAAACTGTAGGCCCCCTTATGAAGTGTGTCTGTGGATCCATGATGCTTCAAGGTATCCATAAATGGAGTAAGAATATTCAGAAACACAATACTTTCAGAGACATGGGGAATGGGAAGGAGAGCAGGTGGGAATAGAATTGGAGAATAGAGTTGTCCCTTGGTATCCACAGGGCTGACTGGTTCCAGGACTTCCCACTGTTACCAAAATCAGTGGGTACTTAAGCCCATTATATAAAATGGTGTAGTGTTTGCATAGAATCTATGCATATCCTCCCATATGCTTGAAATCATTTCCATATTCTTATAATACCTAGTAAAATGTAAACGTTGTGTACATAGTTGCTAGACTATATTATTTAGGGAATAGTGACAAGAAAAGTAAGTCTGTATATGTTTAGTACAGATGCAACCCCTGCCACAAATATTTTTATCTGTGTTTGGTTGAATCTAAAGATATGGGACCTGTGGATGTGGAGGGTGGACTGTATATGTACAGTCTTAGTTGATAGTATGATGTTGTACTCTGGCAATGGGGAAACCATTTGAGTTGAGGAGTGGATTTAAAAGATGTATAATTTTAAAAGATCCCTTGGAGGGTGGAGGGGATGGATGGATTGGGAATTTTCTAATGACCAAAATAGTAGGTTGCCCACAACTAGATGAAAAGTACTGGGGAAAGTGTGTTCTAGATAAATGGACAAACACATATAAGATCTTAGCTACAAGGGAGCATGGTGCCTGAAAACAGAGCAGTATAGCTGGAACCAGCAAGATACGGGGAACCTTGTGGTGAAGCCATGTGCCAGGTCTTACAATCTAAGGTTAGCAGGAAGCCCCAGAAGGTTCTGTACAAGAGAGTGTCTTGGCCTGATTGACCTGTTATAAGGCTCTCCTGACTGCCTTTTGTGGAACAGTAAGAGAGAGCAAGGGTGACAGCAGGAGGACCTGTTAAGATGCCATTATCCAGGTGTTGAGGGTGAGAATGGGCACTAGGGTAGGAGTTATGGAAGTGCAAAACAGATATGTTTGCAAATGTTCCAGGGGGGTAAAAGTCATAGGATTATTGACAAATTGGATACAGGGTGTGAGAGAAGAGGGTAGTCCTATTTATGGCTTATGGACTGATTATAGGATGGAGCATTGATAGAAATGGGGAACCCTGAAAAAGAATCGTGTTGAGAGAAGATCTCCACTTTGCTTTTGGGCATGTTGACTTCGAGGAGCTCTGAAACATACAAGTGTAGAAGCTAAGAAGACAGGGCAATGTGTGCACCTGGGGCCTAGAGGAGAGAGTAAGGGTTAAAGGTAAAACTTGGGACTCATCAGCTGCAGGTGGTAATGACAGTCTTAGGGGTGGATTAGAGAAATGAAGGAAAGAGTTAGTGTGTTGAAAGGCCCCAGGTCCAAGCCTTTGGGAAATGTATCTAATTGATACAGAGATGCATCAGCCATGCTCTCTGCCCTCATGACAGCCATGGCCATGAACACTCAGGGATCTTTTGCTCAAGACAGCAGGAGTGGCAAATGAAAGGTTATTTCCAAGTGGGTTAACCCATGGTGTGTACAATGGCCTTGACTTCTCATTGACCTCAATTCACTTCTTCTAAGCTTCTGAGGGAGTCCTCTAGGAGTGTGACCACCTGGCCCATGCTTCCTGATGGCCAGGCTGCACTCACATGCCTCAGCCTTCTCTCATGGTGCAAGCCAGATCTCTCGTCTTCCCACATCTGTGTCCTCAGTGCTTGGAATGCCTTTCTGGAGCAGGATGGCTGAATTGTATGTTTTGCTCTAACTTTGGGGAATGGAGAGGCTGCCATAAAAGCAGACCCCCTGACAGCCATGAGACATGTGGCAGAGAGCTAGCAGAAGGAGTGGCCAGAATGGCTAGTGGGGCCCTTGGATGTCAGCCTCAAGCCCCAAGTGGCTAATGGACAGTGGCCTGACCAAAGCTTTGGTTTGCCTCTGAGTCTGAGCTATCCTGAATCACAGTTGTGGATTGAAGACAGCTGCCAAGGAAATGTAGTCCTGGAGTGTCATCTTCATCACCTGCCCAGTTACATCTCTGGACAGTCTTGGGCTTTTCAGACCAGAGGTTTTGAGGATTTCTGTAGGGAAGAGCCCTTCGGTTCCAAGTTCTGCCCTATGCCAGGTGGGGACTAGGCATGCAGAAACGCACAAGGGGAGAAGCCTCTCTCTGATGTCCTGAGCTGGAGGACCCCTGTTGCCCTGCCAGCACATATGCCCACTGCTGTCCTTCTGTGTTCTCTCTATGAGGAGGGCCTTCCTGGCCTGACTTGGTTTTCAGAAGCCATCCACCTCACGAGAACAACTCTGGCCTTGATTCCTCCTGCTCTGACTTTCTGCCCATGATACAGACAAGAGCCCACACTATAGGAATAAGTTATGGAAGCTTTGTGCTGCTGGTCACAATTGTTTCCAGCATGCAGCTCCATCTTTATAAAGTGATTACGTTTCTCAAGTGCAGGGACCCAATGTTGTAGGCTCCCTGGAACTGTCCAGCAGAGAGCTGAGCACAGAAGGAAGGGGCTGCTGTGCAAGTTAGTTACAGATCCAAAGCTGTTGCAAGAAACCCAGCACAGCTGCTTTCTGTTGGTTCATTGGTTCAGGCATCCATTCATTCACTCAGCAGGTGCTTGGGAATGAGCTGGATGTCTCAGGTGTTATTTCTGCTTACATAGAGCTTAAAGAGAAAATAGGAAGAACAATTATAATCACTACCTTTTATTGCCTACTAACAGATGCTAATCACTGTTCTGAAATTTTTTAGGCCATTAATTTTTATTTATTTACTTATTTTTTTTTAAATTTTTTTTAGTTGTAGATGGACACAATGTCTTTATTTTATTGCTTTGTATGTGGTGCTGAGGATTGAACCCAGGGCCTCGCGCATGCGAGGCAAGCGCTCTACCGCTGAGCTACAATCCCAGCCCTTTACTTATTTTTAATTGGTTGCCTAACATGCACCAGGCCCTGGGGTTCGATCCCTTTTGCATGTGTGCATGTGCGCATGTGCAGCCCCCACTCTCACTCCGTGTCCCCAGAGAAGAGATTATGACTGGAAGGAGCTCCTGATGGTAGCTTGAGGTGTGTATGTGTGGGTGGGGGGAATTCCTACCTCCTTTTACTCCTCTGTGGCCAATATGAACTTGGTTAACCAAGGCTGTAAGAAAACATGAGCCATTAGGGCTGTGGGTGGTTTTCCTCCTCAGTGCCTCAGTTTTTCAGTATCTTGCATTTCCCTTCACCTGAAGTTGTTGTGCCTCCTTGTCTTTCCCTCTCACAGATCTCCCTCTGCTCCCTGGCTCTCCACGCAGGCTGAGCCCTCGGACAGTAGTCAGACAGGGCCAAGGCCCCCCAAATGGACAGCAATACCTCAAGGTGCCAGGTCCCCAGGCTCAGAGTCCACAGGGCAGTTCCAGTGGAGACTCTGGGCAGGCCTTCGGTGGAGAAAGCCCCCACAGCAGCTCTGTGAGTATTGGGTGGGAAGTGGGCACACCCTGACAGAGGCCCCAAAGGGGGCCTCTCACCTGGAGGATCCTCCAGTTGGGGGCTGGTTTGTATACCTGTGTGAAACCCTGGAATTTTATTAGGGCCCTTTTCTCTTCTCCGTCCAAGTGAGGCAATTCCCAGAAACAGTGATTCTTTTGGTTAGGGAAGGGTCCAGAAAGGAGGTGTGGGAGGCCAGGTGATCCACCTGTCAATCTGCAGATTCCCTGGCTCTCCTCCCACAGGCCTGAGGAACCTGTCTTCTCTGCCTCTGTGGCTCTAAGCCTCTCCCCTGTGCCTGGCACTTCATCTGGTTGCCCGGGTGACCTCTCAGGTGGCTGCAGAGGCAGCTGGGTATCAAACCAGTAAAAAACAGGGTAACACCCAAGAGAGGGAGGCAGGTCTCAGCCCTGCTCCGCCTTGTTCTCTCTCCTCCTCTTCCTTCCACCTCCCAGTCTGGAGTGGAAGAGAGAGGGAGACAGTTTCTCCTGCTACTGTCATTGGCTGCTGTCATTGACAGGGTCCTCACCAGTGACTGAAAAGGAGGAGGAAGAAGAGGATGTGGGCCTGTGAAGGGCAGAGTGTCGAGTGAATTCCTGTGGGTGGGCCAGGTGACTAGAAATTGGCCTTTGTTCCAATGGATCCAGAGAACCTGCCTGTGAGTATTCTGTGTGTGTGGATGCATAGAGTGTTTGCAGGCCAATGTGCAGATCTGCCAGGAGGTGAGTGTGTGAGTGTGTGTGTGTGTGAGAGAGAGAGAGCACATGTGGAGGGGACATGCATGTGTTTGTAGATACCCTCACATGTGTGCAGAAGTGGTGGTGCTGGGAGACATGAGTGGAGGTGGCTGTGTGCATTTGCAGGTGATTGTGAGAGTGTGCACGTGCAGGAGTGGGTGTGTGGTTGGGGGCAGTGTGGGTGTGCTGGGGTTTTCTGCTGCTATGTGTGCAGTCTGTGGATGTCTCTGTGTGTGAAGGATGGCAGATCGTGTGTGAAGGCACTGAAGTGCAGACTGTAGACGTGTGGGTGGAGGGCTGCGTGGGCCAGTGTGACAGATGAACTCAAGCTGCTCTGTTCTTGCACTGGGGCAGTCAGGGACTCTGGGACTGAGGGACTTGCTTCCTAGTCTGCTTCCCTGTCCCTGAGCATGAGGGTAGCTATCTCCACTCTCATCCCTTTACTCACCGAAACTCACAATCCCTGTCCTTTTTTCTCTGCCAGGTCATCAATAACTACCTAGATGCCAATGAGCCTGTGTCCTCGGAGGCCCGTCTGAGCCGCATGCACTTCCATGACAACCAGAGGAAGGTTGACTATGTGCTCGCCTACCACTACCGGAAACGCGGGGCACACCTGGGCCAAGGCTCTCCTGGCCACTCGCTGGCTGTCATCTCCAATGGGGAGACAAACAAGGAACACCACGCCGGGGGCCCTGGTGACATTGAGCTGGGGCCACTTGATGCCCTGGAGGAGGAGAGGAGGGAGCAGCGGGAGGAGTTTGAGCACAACCTCATGGCTGCCGGGCTGGAGCTTGAGAAGGACTTGGAGGTGAGGCTGTTCAAGGCAAGGGTCTTGGGCGGGATGGGCTCTTGGTAGTCAGTGCCACCTGCAAGGTCTTGGAGACTCTGCCTAGGCGATTCCAGGTGGTAGTGGGGTGGTGGAGGTGTATCAGTCTGCTCACTGGCAGTTGGCCTGGTTAGAATCGAAGGCAAGATGTTCCTTCTGGAATCCCTCTCCTAAAGCCCCATCTGGTAGCCTTCTCCATAATGGTTTCCTTAGGATGAAGAGCTAGTTTGCTGGCTGAACTTTGGATCCAAATTCCTCTATGGAGATAAAGGGATCTCCTTTACTAAGAATAGTGTCTTTCCTGGCACTCTGAAGGAGCTGATGTGGGACATTTTGGGGAACTGATAGGACACATTTTACCAACTTATGAGCTATATATATCACCTCTGGTCAGCAGACAGTCCAAGAGAATCCATGGAAATTCTTTCTCCCACATATCCATTCTTCCTTCTTTCCACCTACCCATCCATCCATCCATCCATCCATCCATCCATCCATCCATCCATCCATCCATCCATCCACTTATCCATCCATTTATACATCCATTTATATACACTGATGGTTCAAAAATGATCTGTCCTTATTATTTCTTCCAAATCCCTCACTTACCTGTATCACCCTCCCAGACTCTATTCCCAGCCACCAGCCTTTTCTCTTGTTGCTACGTCACCTTTGCCTTGTCTTTGTGCTGGGGGTCCCCTCTGTCCTGGGTACTGTCTCCCAGATCTGTGTATCTCATCCTCCGTTCAGGTCTTGGCTCCAATCTTACCTCCTTCCAAGCATCTTCCCTAAGCACCCCCAATGGCTTTCCTTCACTCCTGTCATTTTCTGTCCCTTGCCCCTGCTTTACTTCCCTTCGCCTCACTTATACCTGCTACTTAGAGTAATACAATAGATTTTTCTATCTATTATCTATCTATCTATCTATCTATCTATCTATCTATCTATCTATCTATCTATCTATCACTCATCTATCCATCTATTTAATCTGTGTCTCCACTAGCTCTGTGAAAGCAGGGATCTTGTTTAGTTGGCTGCCACATCCCCAGCATTTAACACAGGGTCTGGCACATAGTAGATGCCTAATTAATGTTAGTTGAATAAATAAGTGGCTTCTCTGAGTTCAAGGCCCCTTATCTGCAAAAGAATAGGTGCCTCACTGAATGGTGGTTTTTGTATCTCTCATCATTAGATGAGGCAATGAAAACATCGAGCCCAATGTCTGGTACATAGTAGGTACTCAGTAAGTGCTCATTATAATTTTTTTAAAAAGATGTAATGCTTAAGGTTCAGCTCTCATTCTCACCTGAAATCTATTTTGTAAGATTCAAGTTAATGCTGTCTTCAAACTGAGAGGGACCCCCAGGGGTCATTCCTTTCTTCCTATGTCACCTGGTGGGCTCATGTCCTTTTGGTGCCAACCTATGTTGCTTATCCAGACCTCTCAGGCAGGAGATACTCCTCTGGGGTTGGCCTTCTCTCCATTAGGCACCCCCTTGCTGTGGGGGTGCTGATTTTCACTTTTTGAAATCCAAAGCTTACTTGGTGCCTCCATTTGGAGTCTGGTAAGAAGGTCTCTTCAAGGTAGTGGTATGTTCTGAGGGTCATGCAAAGAGCTCTTGGGTCTCACCATCTCTGTGGGAGCTGCAGTCTACCTGTCTATTATGGGGTTTCAGGGAGTGGAGGTAAAGGCTTTGCTAAGGGCTTGGTTGGGAAATGGCATGTGTCATGCTCAAGAGGGTGGTCTCTGAGGAATGATTAGATATGTTCAGATCCTAGGCCTGGCTTCTCCAAGCCTTAGGACGTTGGCTAGGTTACATTGTCCTTTTGAGATGCAGTTTGCTTGTCTGAAAAGAGGGAATGATACATTCTTCACTGGGTTGTTTTGAAGATGAGACAAGACAACTAAAGTATTTAGATAACAAGGCAACTAACTAAAATATTTAGTAACAATGAGTAAGTGTTACTGCTATTATTATTATTATTCAGAGTTGCCAGGTTTGGTAAAGAAAAATGCAGGGTACTTCGTTAAATGTGAATTTCAGAACAAAAAAGAATAACTTCTTGCAGGAAATGGTGGTGCACGCCTGTAATCCCAGTGGCTCGGGAGGCTGAGGCAGGAAGATGGAGAGTTAGTTCAAAGCCAGCCTCAGCAAAAGCAAGGTGCTAAGCAACTCAGTGAGACCCTGTCTCTGAATAAAATATAAAATAGGGTTAGGGATGTGGCTCAGTGGTTGAGTGTCCCCGAGTTCAAATCCCCGGTACTCCCCCCAACCAAAAAAAGAATAATTTCTTTAGCGTGAGTATGCCTTATACATTATTGGAGATATGCTTATACTAAAAATTTGTTCACTGTTGGTCTAAAATTCAAATGGGACTGTCCTAGCCCTGGCCCCTCTCACTATTCCTGCTAGCCTCTCTGTTCATCTTCCCTGCTCTCTAGCATGTTTTACTTAGGTTGCTCCTGCATATTCCTGGCTTTGGCTGGGAATCAGGAGGGTGCAGGTTAGCTCTGGGGCTGACTATTGTTAGATGGGGGCATGCATCATGTCCTGAATTGTTGTTTCTGATGTATAACCACCCAAAGCTCCTGCCTCCCAGCTTCGACCTCTGGCTTCAAGGCCCACTTAACTCTTCTCCTTCATGAGGATTCCAGGTTGCTCAGTCTCCCCCGGGCGCCTCTGTTATCACAGCCTCCACCACTCATGGGCCATCTTGACTTACTGTCTTGCAGGATTCTCTATTTTCTAAGAAGTCATTATTATGATGGTGTTGGGACCTCACAGTGAAGAGTTAATTGTCCTTCTTGACCATGGCACATTTTTATCACTGGTCTGTAGAGGAACCTCTTGTTTCTGTGAACATTCTCCTTACTCTTCACGGCCTACTCTCTCCACAGGCGATCATTCCAGTGAATCGCGGTTCTGGAAAATGTATAGCACTGTTTTTGCTGTAGGCAATTTTGTTTTTCATTTTAAAAATAGACATTATTATTTTAAATAGTTTTAGATTTACAGAAAAAAAGAAATAGTACTGTGAGTTCCTATACACCCACCCTGTACCCAGTTTCCCTATTATTACCATCTTACATTTGTATGGATTATTTGTTACAATTAATGAACCAGTACTGATACATTATAATTAACTAAAATCTATGCTTTATTCATATTTCCTTAGTTTTTATTTATTTTGTGGTATTGGGAATTGAACCTGGAGGCCCTCTACCATTGAACCATACCTGTAATCCTATTTATTTTTGAGATAGGTCTCCCTTAGTTGCTGAGGCTAGCCTTGAACTTGCAATCCTCCTGCCTCAGACTCTCGAGTTGCCGGGATTATACCATGCCTGGCTTCTTAGTTTTAAAACTGTGCTTTATTTTGGAATGCCAGCCAGGATAACTCATTACATTTAGCAGTCATGTCCCCTTTAGGCTCCTCTTGGTGGTAACAGTTTCTCAGAACTATATGTATTTTAAATTTACACAAAGCACTATATTTTACAGCTTATTGTTTCCCTTTTTTTGCTGAGTACTATGATTTTCAGACCCTTCACATTCTGTATGAACGTCCCATATATTATCTCTAATGGGTAAGCAGTTTGTAGCCCCCACAGTTTATTGAGTCATTCTGTAATAGTAACAGGCGCTTAGGTGTGCCACCCGAACAGGGCTGAGAATGATTGTCACCTCCTTCAGGACTGGCATTCCAGGATCTTCTTGATCTCCCTTCCTCAGCACCATTTTTGTGCTAAACGCTGGTTGGGGTTTCACCAGGTGGAGCCTGTGAACTTCTGATCAACTTTTCTCCATGTCAAGGTACTTGGCCGTGGCCTTGAGCAGCAGCTGGGGCATGAGAGAGGGACTTTGCCTGACTGCAGCTGGCAATAGTTGATGAGCAGGTGCAGCCCTACCTGCTCAGCTGGGACTCCCCACCTTTTGGGTGGGGCTTCTTTTTTTTTGGTACGAGGGATTGAACTCAGGGGTACTTGACCACAGAGCCACATTCCCAGCCCTATTTTGTGTTTTATGTAGAGAAAGGGTCTCACTTGGTTGCCCAGTGCCTTACCGTTGCTGAGGCTGGCTCTGAACTCGTGATTCTCCTGTCTCAGCCTCCCAAAGTGCTGAGATTACAGGCGTGCGCCACTGTGCCCAGCTGGGTGGGGCTTTCTTGGGCTCTGATTTCACTTTGACTTTAAGGCAAATGGAGAGGAAATGGGTCTCTGCCAGAGACACATTGAAAAGTATTCACTTAGCCTTTCAGATCAAAATAATTTTGCATCCACCAAACTTTGAATATCACAGAATTGATTTCCAACCCTGGTTGATATCTGGGCATGCTTTTGACAGGAGGATAAGTGGTGTGTAGTTTCCATTTGGTGTTTTAGTTTTTCATTCCTTGTGCATATTTTCATGTATTGATATTGTCCGTATTCATATTTTAAAGATGTTTCTGTATTTTATCAGATGACTGTGCCATAATGTGCTTCTGTGTATTCTTGGTTTTGGCTATTTGATTAGAATTTCATTTGGAGACATCCCTGGAAATGCTTATGGGTGACAAAGACACCTTACTACCAATTTATATAATTGAGGGCCATCTCTTTGGAGATAAGAAGTCGTTTCAAATGGGAGGCTAATTCAAGCAACTCAGGAGGTGTACCCAGGCTTGAGCTTCCAGAGTGAGTTTCCTCTTGTCCTGCGGGGGCCGTAGAGGGGGTGAACTGAATAGGCCTCCTGTGACACCTCTGGGAGGTCTGACTTTCCCACTTCCTCCCACTGTCTTCCAAACCTCCTGCCTTGACCTGAAGAGCCAGCAGGACAGAGGCAGAGGCTCAGATGCATGGGTACCAGCAGAGAGGGTGGGAGGGGGACCCCCAGAGCAAGACACAGTGCCATGCATGTGGGAGGCCAGGAGAAGGTGTTTGTGTACTTTGAGGCAAGACCTTCTCCTGCCCTGCAGGCCATGAAATTCCAGCAGTCATGGCTCACAATTTCATCTTTGTGGGCTGTGAGGTCTTTGACACTGGGAATTGAAGAGAAAGCATTGAAAAGGAGGCCAGATGCACACCTGTTCAGGGTTAGCTTCCTGGGATTTGGGCATTAGAGAAGTGGCAGCAGAAGCTGGTGTTGTTTGGTGTGGTCTGGCATCTTTAGCAGGCGCATGGGTTATTTCGGCAGACTCATGCACGGAGAAGGCAATGTGCCAGCTGGGAGGCCCCAGGACCACAGCTTCATTCAGGAGGCTAAGCTCTCTTCTCCCACTTGGAGTCAGGTAGAAAGCCAGGAGTGCCCCAAATCCTTCTCTCTCTGCAGGAAGGAAACCCCTCCTGCAAATCATAGATTGGCCCTAATACCTGACCCTGAGGGCCTGACAGAGCCTGGACATCTGACACCTCACCCAAGTCACTGCACTGAGTCCAAGGAATGCATCTCACTTTCTTAAAGCCAGCAGCCTCTGTTTCTTGACCTCTGTCATCACCCCCATTCTCACCTCCTTTCCAGGAACACTTTTCCACACCTGATTAAACAGCTGATAGGACCATCCATCCTCTAGGGCCTTTGGAATGAAGTGGTAGTGACTTGGGGAGATTCTTCTGTCTTTCGAGTTTTGTTGTGGCTTGGATGTTAGGTGTCCCCCAAAAGCTCATGTGTGAGACAATGCAGAAAGGTTCAGAGAAGAAATGACTGGGTAATGAGAGCCTTCTCCCAATCAGTGAATCAATCAGCTGATGGGATTAACTGAGTGATAATTGAAGGCAGGTGGGGTGTGGGTTATTGGGGGTGTGGCTTTGGGTATATATTTGTGTTTGGCAAGGGGCACGCTCTCTCTGCTTGCTGATCATCATGTAAGCTGCTTCCTTCCACCACACTCCTCTGCCATGATGTTCAGCCTCACTTCAAGTCCGGAGTAAAGAAGCCGGCTGTCTGTGGATCGAGACCTCTGAAATCATGAGCCCTCAAGTAAACTTTTCCTTCTCTGTAGTTGTTCCAGTCAGGTCTTCTACTCACAATAGTGAAAAAGCTGACTAAAACAAATTTAATCTGTGGCTTTAAGGACAGAAATGGACTATCTTCGGTGTGCCTCATAAGGCACATTTTTGTTTTTACTTGGACTTGCTCAATTGGTCTTCATGCATATCCTACAAGTAGATGTTATTACCATCTTTTTAAGGAGATTAGGATCAGAAAGGCTAAGTGACTTGGCCAAGGTAACATTGCTACTAAGTGATCCAGCTGGGATTTGAATACCATTTGAGCCTCAGACCTCCTGGGATTTTTCTCATCCCAGGGACAGTTGCCAAGCTCTTTGTATGAGATTCATATTCCTCCCTCCCCAAAATTCACAGAACTTTTCTGCAGGGGCCAGGAGCTACTTTTTCAAAGGAGGAGATATAAGGGGATACCTTGCCCTCTCTTTCCATAGAAGCATATGGTGCCAGAGCAGTGAGCTACCAGACCCTGGGCTTTTCAGCCTACTGGAGGCTGCTCTCACTTCGCTGAAGCACAGGCTAGCCTGGGTGAACATCTCTCCTTATGTGGTATAATGATCAGCTTCCTGGAATTCAACCCTTAGACTTGTCTCTGTTTTTCATGTTCTTATAAAGCTCATGTCTAACCAGCTCCTCCTCTTAGAATGCCCAATTCTTGCTTTGACTTTGCTTTTCTAAAGGACTTTGAATACTTATCAAAACCTTGATGTTTGGTTTTCTAGGGTGGCAGTGTCCCCTGGAGCCTTCATGCCCATTGTTTTGCCTGGGGCATCCACAGCAAGCAGGCCGTTGAGTGCTGGAGTGAGGGCAGTGGTGTATTTCTATGGGATGGATGTCCCTAGGCCCACGTTGATTCCATTATAAAATTAGTCTGTGCACTCCTCAGGAGCAGGGTGGAGGCTGCATTCCTGGGAGGGGCCACAGTAAATGCAGGGGAAGTGACACATGAGTTTATAATGATGCCCCAGTCCACACTGCTCCTTGGTGATGGCTGCTGTGTTTTCACGAGTGTGGGTAGCAGCTACACTGCTGTTAACGCACACTAATGACTGGGGAGAACGTTATGATTTCCCTCTGGTCTTGGATGTGTTCTTGTCCCACTAACTTCCCTTCTCCAAGCAGCATCTGGAGCCTTGGGCTTCTCAACTGTCTCTCTTTCCTACCCCAAGGGATCTTCAGTAACAACAAAGATAGCCCCTGTAGCCCTGCCCTTGGGACCACACAGCTGAGAGCTGAGCCACAGGTGGGCAGGCAGGATCAGCTTTCAGAGGGCAGGACTGGGGCAGCCTGGGTGGGAGGCAAAAGAAAGCAAGGAAGGGGGTTAAGCTTCCAAACCCAGGTAAGCATCTATTTCCTTTTCTAACCAGATGATGATGATGATCATAGTAATAAGAATAAAAGCAAGCATTCCATCTTCTCATTTGACATTCACTTTAGAAAATCTACTGAGGTAAGTGGAGCAGCTCTTGTCCCTTCCCATGGACTAGGGGACATGAAGTGCCTTATTCAGCTAGTAGGACTGGGCCTTGAAACCAGCTCTAATTCCTACTCCTCCCATTCTCTTAAAATAACTCACCTGCAGGGTGTTTGGCCTGTGCACTCACTGTACCATGGAGGTAAATAAGCATTGTCCAAGAATTGAATGGAATTGGGTAGTGGGTCTAGTGAAAAGCAGGAAAAGGGAGGCTGGGTGGAGCCTCTTTTCAAGTCCTTTATGTCTAGTATCTTTCATTTATGGATGGGCATTTCTGGTGGTCTGCAGGATCCCTCGAAAGGGGCTAAAAGGAGGCTTTTATTTGCCATGTCCCATCCTGAAGTCCCAAAGGGCACAGATCAGTGAAAGTCACAATTGTCCTTGTTAAGAGACCTGGCCTGGGTACCATCTCCACCGGCTGTGTGTTTTTCTGATTTTTCTCTGTTACCAGAGACTGTCTGGTAACAGATACAGGCTATGTAGGAGAAAAATGGGATCATAGGACTCTAGAGGTGTAAAGTTTGAGGTAATTTCTTCCAATCCCATCAGAGAGTGGGAACTGAAATCCAAAGAGAAGATATGACTTGCACATGGTCACCGTGTTAGTTAATGCCTTAATCAAATTAACCATTGATAATAGGAAGCCTATGTAAGCACATTAGTTAAGGGAGTTAACTTCCTTCTATTAGGTCTGTCCTCCTTATAGCTTAGTTATTGCCTTCCTGCAAAGCTGATATCCCCTGGTGTTCCTGCTATTACCATACTGGATGTTTGTAACTGGGACCTGTTCTTGACTATTAAGTCAACAACTATTAAGCCATGCTGGTTGTCAGATATCCTGAGTATCATTCCTGCTTCCTACCTGCATTTACATCAGCCTCTGTAGTTGGTGAAGAGAGAGTTGGGAACAGTAAGTCTCAGTCCTGCCAATCATTCTTCTTCAGGGCATTGCTGGATGTTTCGTTCTCTGAGACTCACATCTAGAAAGAAGTCCTCCTTTGTCACTTGGAAATTCCAGGTCTTTGAGGCTTCTTGGGCAGTCACTACAACGGCAAAGATACTTGAAAGGGAAAGCGCTGCTGGGAGGAACCTGCCAGGCTCATTCTCCGGCTTGCTTTCTCCTGCTTTAGTGATTTATGGAGCACCTCTTAGGTGAATCACATGATTCTCCCCATGGGGAGAATCCTTGGGGTAAGGGTGGGAGGGTGAGTGTGTTTCGGGGAGGTCTTGACACTGCTTTAGAGCTATTGGCTAAATCACCTTCCTTCTCCCTGCCGCAGATGCTGGGGCTCCCCACAGAGGGGAGTGGGCTGTGTTCCCTGTCCTTATATGATCTCCAGAAAGAATTCACCTTTAGCATGCTGAGATGCCAGTGTGGACTGTGCATGTTTAGAGGGTTTAGCTGAAATGTTTGTGGTGTGTGGCAGTCTCTGGCCCTTTGTGGTGTGAAGATAAACACAGTGGTTGTATTTGGTGCTTGATAGATGTTGAAGGTCGTTCTTGGGGCTGCTTCAGCCTTAAATACCCCTTCACTGCAGGAAGGATCTCCCTGCTACCCCTGCTCATCTCATCACTTATGACCCTGGGACCATGTGGCAGTGACAGGGCTTGTTAAATCTTGATGGTTTTTGTGAATAGAATCCAAGGGGAGAATTCATAAACTTGGATGGTAGGAAACTGCATCTTTGTTTTCATCAACACTTAATTAAAATTTAGCACTTACTACAATGGAGGATGTAGACAAAACCCTACAGAGCTAAGAGTTCCTGTTACTTTGTTACCAATGCAAGTGATATGTAGATTTGTGTCCAGTATCGTAGTCAATGCACAAATCTTGAAAAACATTTACATTTATCTCTACTTTCAAGTTATGACACTCTTTAGATGTGTTGCTAGGTCTTATTATTTAATGCACTGATAAAGAAGTAAGCATATTACTCTATCACAAATTTGTTAAAAATTTTGGTAACTCCATACATTTTGTTTTGTTAACCTTTATAACTATTTTAACATTTAAAAGCATTCTGAGAAGTAGTCCATATATTTCATCTGTCTGTCCTAGGGTTCCATGGCTCAAAAAAGGAGACCTCTGACCTCATACCTCCAAACCTAAGAGAAGTCTCTAACAGTGGGTGGCAGTCTTGCCTGGCTACCTGGGAACAGAGACCAGATGGGGACAACCCCAGCTGCTGTCTGGGAACTGCCTGGCTCAGAGATGGCCCCTGAGTTGTCTCTTGGCAGAGGCTTGGTTTGGGGGGCATTTGGCATCAGCTGAGCTCCTACTCACTACAGCTGCCACTGAGGGCCAGCCTAGCTAGCTGTACTTTGGAAACATGTGGTTTGGTCCTTGGTATGACTGAACCCAACCAGAAAGTGAGCTGAGCACTGCATATGCAAGTTCCAGGTTCTGCTGTGCCATCATCTGGCTTCTTTCTGGATCTAGACTTCCCATCTGAAAAAGGAGAAAGTTGAGCATGAATCAAGGACTCACAAATTGTGAATCTGACAGTCTTGGCTTTCTACACCTTAGACTGAGGTAGTCTATACCAAAATTAAAAAAGAAAAAGATAATGTTCTTATAATTTATTAAATAATTACATTAATAAAGATAACTTCCTTAATTAAAATTTGTTCTTACATATCTTTTTGTTAAAACTTTGGAAGCTGTTACTCCTTGTCTTCTAGTAAGTATTTGTGGAGGGAGAAAGAGTGGAGAAAGGTAAGAACATTCATGGAAAAGATGTGGAATTGGCTGATCATGTTTAACTTCACAACTTAGCTTGGGCTGTGATTTTTTTCCCCTCATATCCTTATGGATTCTTCTACCAAGTTGTTTCTAGTTTGAATGTTGGAATTAAGCATATTGCTATTTTAAGGCCCTTTGTAAAGGGTTTAGCTAGGAGTACTGTGGCCTGTGGGTGTCCTACCATTTTCTGTGGGTCTCCAAGACCCCTTCTTGCTCTGCCATTCCACGACCTACAGCACTGAATGATGCATGCTGCTTGAAAAGCTGACTCCTGGTTTGGATGAACAAAGTGGCAAAAGAATTGGAGGGTTCCTGTGGAGTGATGCCCTCTCTCTAGAGGAGATAATGCTTGTATTTACATCCCAGCCACTAACACAAACTACGGGTCACCTAATGTACTCCAGCCTTCCCTCATCTGTGCACTGTGACTGTAAGAGAAAACTGACATTAAAATAGAAGTAAAAGGAAGAAAGCAGGCAGGGTTAGCCATGTCACTGTGTATAGAACAGGGCAGGTGCACTTTTGAGAACCTGCCTTCCCTCCTCCCTCTTGGATTACTTAGGGGTTCAGCTAAAATCAGAGGATGTAGCCGGGCGTGGTGCCACATGCCTGTAATCCCACCAGCTTGGGAGGCTGAAACAGGAGAATCGCAAGTTCAAAGCCAGCCTCAGCAACTTAGACCCTAAGCAACTTTAGTCTCAAAATAAAAAAATAAAAAGGGCTGGGGATGTGGCTCAGTGGTTGGCACCCCTGGGTTCAATCCCTGGTACCAAAAAATAAAATCAGAGGATGTGTGACTCTTCCCAGAAAAATTGATAGACATTGTCATTTATGGCTCTTAGAGAATCCTGGGTCCATTCTGCTGCCTCCTGGAATGTGAACACCAGTCCTTGGGCATTGCTGGTTTGCCCAAGTTTTATCTGCTATGTTCTGCTCTGCTGTGGCCAGCTGCTGGACTCTCTGTCCAGCCCAGCTGTCCAAGGGTCAGAGTCTGGGTCTGGACCAGGTGACTGCTGATACTCGTATAACTGCCTTGCTGGATTTCCACTGAGGAACGGATTACTCTCCAGTGTCATGGTCTGGGCTCTGTCTGGCTGTGGATGTTTCAGTCTAAGCTGTGTTCTTTCCTTTTCTCAGAGCTCTTGCAGCCCAGGGAACTTACACTTAGCTCATCACAGGCCTTTGTAGGGTCAAGGCTGCTCAGGCCTCAGAGAGGGCCTGTGGGGTTTAGCACCTTTTCAGTAATAGGAAGTTAGTGGTGGGATTTGATGGGTGTGCTGTTCTGTTGTGTTTTTCTGCTGTCAGGTGCAAACACAGGGGCCCCCAAAGGCTTCAGTACAGAAGCCCCGGGGCCCTTGGAGTTTGCATGGATTTGTTGCTGGCTCCCTGAACTCACTGCCCATCCATGGTTACGGTGTTGTGTGTGTTGCTATGTACTGTTCTCACTATGCCCTGTGGAGTTGGGAAGGATGCACCCAGACCATGGCCTCTGATCAGGTTCTGGGTGTCCCAGCTCTGTGGAAAATTCGAGAATGAGGTTATTTTGGGAGATGACTTCCGCCCTTCCACCTCTGGACTTCTTCAGCAGTGTGACACAGTAGGAAGAACTTCAAGTGTGGAGAGTGAAGGGCTGGCTTCCCTTATGCGTGTTTTTGGGTAAGGTTGTTAGCCATGCTGGGTCCATTTCCTTACCTGAGATCAGTAGCCAGCATCTTCCAAGGGTAAAATACCTCATAAACTGTAAAGTGTCATAAAAGAGACCCAAGTTGGCTCTTTTACCCTGCCCTCCTCTGTGCTTTAATTTTCCATTTTTTCTCACCCTAGGAGCTGAGTTGACTTTTCTTTGCATTTTTGGAATGAACAAAACTGCCTAATGCATGGATTAGGTATCCTCAAAGGGAAGAGGCACACCATCCAGTTGGGAAACAGTAGAAACACCAACAGAGTTGACTTTCAAGACACATATGCTATTCGCTTCTTTCTCTGTTTCCTGAGCAAAAGGATTCACAATTTTCAGCAATTTGGAATCCATCATTATGATTTTGAATATCACTGCTTACCAGTGTCAGAATTTTAGGCATAACCATTTGCTACTGTCTGTACCATTATTTGCTGAATACTTTTGTTAACTTGGCTCACTTTTGAAGCAAATTGGCTTTGAAAGGGAATATTGTGTCTATCAGAAATGGAAAACCCACAGTGGCTGAGGCAGGAGGATGGCAAGTTCAAAGCCAACCTCAGCAACTTAGCAAGGCCCTAAGCAACTGTCTTTAAATAAAAAATAAAAAGGGCTGGGGATGTGGCTCAGTGATTGAGCACCCCTGGGTTCAATTCTGGGTACTAAAAAAAAAAAGTAAAAAAACCAAAAAAAAAAAAAAAAAAAAGAAATGAAGAGCCCGTATCACTGGATAATAGATGGTGCTTACAAAAATAAATACAACAGAAACAAAATTACATTGCTGGTTTCTAGCTGGACTCTGTTGGCTGTAGAGTGTCTGAGGCTGGAGCCTGTTCACTCTTTGTTAAGGAGCTTAGCTAATGTCAGAGGTTAGAGGCCTTGCCATCAAACTGAGACTTTGCAGGATAATTTGAAAGGGACTTTCTCATGATTTTAAAAGCATTATTTGACACTATGTTGTAGCGGTCTATAATCTGCTGCCCCTTGTTTCACAGTTGGGAAACATTCCCAAAACACTTAGTGCCTCATCTAGAGCCATGATAATCCTTGGATAGAGTGAAGACTTTGAGAATAGGAAGTGTGTTGTATTCATTTTGGGGGACAGTGTTTGACACATAATAGATACTCGATATTATTTGTTGAATTGACTCAAACATAACCTCCATCAAAGACAGTGCATTGTAGAGTTTTTCCAGAAGGAAGAGATCCCAAGTATGGGGGTTGGCAGGAATGCTTTCCAAAGTAGAGGGAGTCCCTCCTATCTTTTCCTTAGCCCTGCTCAGCAGGTCCCTTCCATCTCTCCAAGCACGCCCTCTCCCATTCCTACTTCTTCAGTAGCAGCACTGGCCTTGGTTCACGTATCTCCTTCTCCAATCAGAGAAAATACCATCACTATCTGCAGCCTCTGCCTCCCTCATAGAGCCATCCACTGGAGGAGAAGGCTCAGAGTAGCAAAGCATAGAACCAGTGGTGTAACAAAGGGTGGGGGAGACAGAAGAGAAAGAAAAGGGGTGGTGGTCAGGAGACCTGTGGGTAAACTGGGCCCTGGCACAGGTTGTCCTCTGGCCCAATGTTACAGGGATTTGGTGACTTGCTGTGGTCACCAAAGTTGAGCACTGAGGGTTGTTAGCAGGTTTTTCTGTCTTCCCACCCTTCCTTTCTCTCCACGTCTCTCCTTCCCTGTTTACCTTCGGACCCTCTGACTCTGTACTATTGGGCAAATTCCATGAGGCTTGATGGTTACTGCTGTCGTGGCTTTGAGGATGGCTGTGTTCATGTCAGCCCAGTCTCCCTGATCTGATTATAAAATCCTTCAGCAAAAAACTACAGACACTGCTTCCCATGGACCTATGTCAGAAGTGGTCTCCACCACCCCTGGCTTGTCCTCAGGGCCTTTCTGGCAGTGAGATTCCTCCTTGTCCAGACAGACCAGACAGAAGGGCTCTGAACTTGAGAGTGTTCTCTCCTAAACCTTCTCACCGGTTCCCTCTGATCTGCTGCCCCTGTCTCCACTCCTGTCAGACTCAATGGGCGGTTGTGGGATGGGGAACTGCTAGATCTCTGCAAATAGCTTCTAATCACCCACAGGCTGTGTTTGTGGCAAGACTCAATCTGTTCCGTCTATCTCAACCTGAGACAATTGGGTGGATCTGGAACCAGCAGGAAGGGGTGAGAGGCAGCAAATGTTCCCAGGAGGACGAGGATGGGGGCCACACTGTAAGTCATGAGAGATCACCCAGTGCTGTGAAGTGTCAGGGCTGTGTGGTTCCTGGAGTCTCCTTGGGCTTCTGGCAGGGAGGACGGAGTAGCCAGTGTGGAACATCAGCCCCATGGGGGCAGGGCTGGGCTGATCCTTGGAAGTGTGTCCTGCTCATTCCTGCCCCTGGGCATCAGGAGAGATGATGTGGGGCCAGCCTCCCCCTTCTGTGCTCCCTTCCTCCTTCCAAGGCACCCTCAGGTCTCTTATTCAGACTCTTTAGTCTGGCTCTGTTTGCTACAGCTGCATTTTTAAAAGGGATCAGAGCTTTCAGTTGATAGTATATCAAGCATTGACAGGTGGAGGAGAGAGAGCCCTGGAAACCAAACCATGTTAGTTCTTTTTTTTTTTTTGCAAGGGCCATGGCCCTTGAAAGCTCCCCCTTGCTTTATCCTGGCTTCCATAAGCCGCTTACATTGGAGCCTAATGCTGTATCAACAAGGCAGCATTTAGGATGCAACACCCCTTAAGTGCAGAGAGGCTTATGTGTGCCCTCAGGATGAAGGAGGAGGATGAGCACATGGTGGGCATATTTAGGGAGGTCAGTGTCTAAAGTAGAAAACAAAGCAGGAAATTGCCGAGGATCATGCAAGGTGGCCCATGTAAACATGCAGGTTTACTCCATGAGGGGCTAATTACGGAGGGTGAGTGCTTAATCTGTCCTTTTTCTCTTGCATTCTGGGTCATTCCCTCCTGCTGCTAGGATGCTCGGAAATGAAAGCTAATTCAGTCATTAATCCGAGCCTAAGCCAGGTGGAATTACACAGATATGCTGGGATCTCCCTCCCCCAAATGCAGAGTATAATTCCTTCCAGGCTGTGGCTTATCTGTACTGTCACCTCTAAGAGTTTGAGTCATTGCAAATTGTGTGTATAGAGCTCGCCATTTGTGTGTGTATATCCATATCTGTATGTATATCTGTATCTATATACATCCTGTCTCGCTCTAATGACTGGAACCCAGGAAGGAGGAGTGAGGGAGAGTTTCAGAAGGAGAAAGTTCTGGTGGAAAACCCCATCTGAATGCCAGATTGAATCTGAATCCTAGCTCAGCCAGTAAGCAATGCGTACCCTTCTACAAATCATAAGACGTCTCATATCACTTCAGTTTTCTTATCTGTAAAAATAATCAGGTTGGGTTACTTTGAAGACTGGCACATCACACAGAGGGAACTTAATATTTGTTAAGGAAACAAATGATGAATGAGATAATGCTTGTCATCATGCCCAGTATGGCAACTGGCATACGTTAGAAGCTAGTTTCTTCATCTCACATCCAAAGGCCCATCAAAAACTTGAATGATTTTCTAGCTTCCAGGATGACTTACCTATGAATTAGACACGATCTTCCATTCTACTTATTCTTCCTTCTCCCAGCCTGGCTTAGGGACCAGGGTGAGACGGCAGCTCCTGTCTGCTTGCTCAGATGCCCTGGAGAGACCCTGCCAGCAAGACAGCTGCTTTTTCCCTTTGCTTTTTCTAGAGTCTCTGGAAATCTCTCCAAAGTTAGAGCCCCCATCAAATACCTTCTGAGGAGGCTGGATGGTGTCAGGGAAGACTCACCTGGAATCATAGAGATCTTTTGTTCTTAGGCCCCTGGATAAGTCATTCATTTTTTTTTTTTTTGGTACTGGGGATTGAACTCAGGGGTACTCGACCACTGAGCCACATCCCCAGCCCTATTTTGTGTTTTATGTAGAGACAGGGTCTCACTGCGTTACTTAGCACCTCGCCATTGCTGAGGTTGGCTTTGAACTTGTGATTCTCCTGTCTCAGCCTCCCTAAGTGCTGGGATTACAGGCTTGAGCCACCGCGCCCAGCTAAGTCATTCATTTTTTTTTTTAAATTTTTTTAGTTGTTGATGGATCTTTATTTTATTCATTTATTATTTATATGTGGTGCTGAGGATCGAACCCAGTGCCTCACGCATGCTAGGCAAGCGCTCTACTACTGAGCTACAGCCCGAGCCCCTATTTTTATTTTTATGTGGTGCTGAGGATCGAACCCAGTGCCTCCCACGTGCTAGGCGAGCACGCCACCACTGCGCCATAACCCCAGCCCCTAACTCATTCATTTTTTGTGCCATGATTTGAGCTAGAAATCTAGCTTACTCTGCTGAACACCATTTTAAAAATTCACATCAAAATTTAAGTGTATTAATGTAGTTTGTTATTGTGAGTCCTTTTTCATGAACAATCAACCTAATTATCTGCTTTTTTGAACCTGGACTTTCAGTTATCAAACTCATTTAAAATGAGGTAAAACTATAACTTTCTTACTTTAGTTGAAGAGGGTACCTCCTCTTTATACAATTCTAAGCACAATCCAATTTATAAACCCACCTAGGAAGAAAGATTACAAACTGCCTCTTTTTCTTACTCATGTAGTGTCTTAAAACTCAGGAGGGAAGTTCTTCTTAAGGTCTAACCTAAATCCCTCCAGAGCAACTATATGATGGCAAAGAGGAGGTAAGATGGCATGCATTTGATTGGTCCCGCTGGGTCTAATGTACGTAGAGATATGTCTCAGGAGCTTCATCTTGAGGTTCCCATGTCTCAGGCAAAGGAGCAGCAGGAGGATTGGAAAATATCTTCCTTGTGGGCTTGGGGAGAGGGGAGGCTGGCCGTCAGCAGATCAGAGCTCCTTTCTCAGCTTTCTCTCTGACTCAGGATAGGTCATGTGACTTTCCCCACATCTTGAATTTCAGGGTTTTCTAGTGGTTGGGGTTCTTCCATCTCCTGTCTCCTGTGGGCATCTAGAAGCCTGTCAGTGCTCCACATTCTGCAGAATCACACACTCCTGTGCCTTAAATGTGTGAAGGTCATTTTGCCCACCATCCACCTTTGAAATAGGCTGCCCATGTGCCAGGCCTTTGGACATCTCCATCACCTTAGATAATATCTCCTATGTTTTCTAGAGACTGACTTGGACCTCTCTTGCTGCCATCTCAGCCTCTTTGTCCACTTGGTTCTGTCCTCCAGGGAGGCAGAGAACAGCTGCTTGGACCCACCCTTGTTCCTTCCTTGTTCTTGTTGGGGTATCACCTCCATGTGTCCAGCTCATGAATCCCCCAGCAATTTCTTTGTCACTAGATCACATTGCAAGCTCCTGTCCAAATGCTGTCTGGCTGCTTCCTGTTCCAGGCATCTCCCTCCCACCTGAGTATTTGTGTTTCTGATTATTTATCCCCAGATGCATCGGCCACATTTTTCCAGGTTGAATCTGCTCATTGTTACTTCCTGCCTGGGTTTGCTAACATCTCCAGGTCCCTTTTGCAGTCACCGATGCAGCCTTGCTTGGGTGGAAATGTGGACAGAGATGGGATGGGATGGGGAAAGCCAGTTACCCTGCTGAGCGGGCCCCACCCCATCCGAAGCCAAGGCCTTCCCCAGGAGAACGTCTGAATTGATGAACACGAAAAGCCATCAAAGTGCTTCCAGCAGGGGAATGACCTAGACGGAGACCTGTCCCAGCTGTTCGGCTTTCTCTGGCTCTCCTGAGCAGAGAACAAGGAGACGCCTTCCTGCCCTCTTGGCCTTGCAAACAGCCATCACCAGTTCTAATTAAATAGTCAGCAGATGAAGTGACCTGGTGCCAGATGAGGGGGTGGGGATCGTGCTGTGTGCTTGGTCACTTCCCGTCCAGGCCCCATCGTTGGGAAGGGGCCCTGGCAAGCCTGTGCCACGATGGCAGAGGCCACTAGTTAAATGGAGAGGTAGAGTGAATGCTTCCCTCATTTTTTTTTTTAAAAGAGAGAGTTCATTTTAACCCCCACCTCCACTTTGTTTTATTGTAAGCCCTTGATGACTCAGAAAGTCAGAGTTGGAAGGGCCCTTCGAGAGTCTTTAATTCTCGTCTCATTTTACAGATGGAGGCCTGTAGAAGTTCAGTAACTTAAGTTCACAAAAGCATTTTAAATTCTCCTCTGCCTTCTAGATGGGTGCTAAGTATTAGGCATGAAAAGTTAGGTCTCTGGTGGTGGGGAAGGGCTTGGAAATGGAAGCCTGATCCAGACAAACTTGTCTTCGAGGGGCTGTCTTAGTGTGCCTGCATTTGTCCACAATTTTTACCCTGCACCAGAGCTAGGTGAAGTTGGGTGGAATCCACCCCCCACCCAACTCCAGTGCTCTTGGTTGACCGTGATTAAATTGTGATGCAGGTTGGGGTGTGAGGGGAGTTGAACGCTGCTCCTGAGAGACTATCAGAACTTGGGTGGCAGGTGGAATTGGCTTCGAAACCAAATTCACGCCTCCTGTTCCCTTCCCAGTTCTCTTCCTGCCTGCCCATCACAACTTCTCTGTGTAGAACATGTTGCTTATTAGCAGGGTGCCTCAGAAGATGCTGATGAATTTGGAGTGATTTTAAAATTCATCTGGGGAAATAAACAGCTGCAGCCTGAAACACAGACGCACACACTTGTGCTGCTCTGTCCACATCCCGCCCCGTCCTGCTTCCCTGATCTGGGAAAAGTGTATAACCCAGCTCATGGAGCAACACAGAGACCCATGTGAATGATGTGAACAATGCTGTGCAAAGGAAGAGGGATTAGCTGTCCTACAGACTGGCAGATTCCACGCCAAGAGACTTCATGGTTTTAAGATCGCTTGTCTGGAATCTGAGGGACCTTTACAACCCTGGTTTGCAGAGCTCTTTGCAAAAACAGAGCTGCTTCTCTCTTCTAAGGATCTTCTACTTTCCCAGGGAAGGGAACAAACATTCGTTGGTCACAGACTTGTGTTTTCCTAACAAGACTGCTATAAAGTAGGTAGTAATTATTATTAAATTATTATTCCCGTTTTATAGAAATTGAGGCTTTTGGAGATTAAGCAGGATGGGTGCTAAGTATTAGGCATTACATAAGTCTATGTTAATGGACTTATCTGACTGAGGTCTTCAGATCCACCGTCTTTGAGGAGCCATGTGATTTTGGGGGCAAGCTGTTAATCCAAATGCTGTTTCTGTTTCCTCTCTGACGATGGAAATCAAATTGGCTATTTGTCTGGGTTGTTAGAATTTTTAATAGCATAAGGTCTCTAGTCCTTTGAGGTGTGGTTAGAAATGACCATTAAAGAGAGATTTGCCACTATGTAGGAATTGTCACCCAGAGATGATCATTTCAATCCCTGGGTTTGCTAAGCACTTACTAGGCATGGCCACTGTGTTGGGAAGAACTATGGAGTCCCCGATTGGGCGTAGAGTGTGGGCTTGCAGCTTTGTTGGGCATGCCCAACCTCTTTTTAGAAACCCTTCTTCCAGCTATACTACTCCTTCCAGCTTTGGCCTGCTCACTCTCCCCTCCTTCATATCTAGGCTTTTTATATAATAAACTTTTATTGAAGTACAACATATATTAGGAAAGTGCACAAATTGCTGTTGTACGACTTGGTAAATATTACTATGTGGGCACATATGTTTAATTACCACCCAGATGAAGATGTAGAATATTGGCAGCTTTCCAGAAACCCCCATGGGCCTCCTCCCAGTCATGTCACCCAACCCAAGCTCATAACTATCTTGACCTCCAGCATCACAGATGAGCTTTGCCTGTTTTGAACTGTGCATTAATGGAAACATACAATATGTATTTTGTGTCTGTTTTTTTCTCAACCTTAAGTGTGTGAGATTCATTTATGTCATGTATAGTAGTGATTTGGTCATCACTATATAGCATTTTGTTGTTTGAATATGGCATATTTTGCTTACCCATTCTACTGTTGATGGACATGGGGCTTGTTTCTTGTTTTAGGCAATTATGAATAGCGTTGTTCTGGCTCTTCTTTGACATGCCTGGGTGAATGCATTTCTAAAGGGTATGCTTAAGAGTGCAACCACTGAGTCATATGGTAAGTTTATGTTCAGCTTTAATAGATGTTACTGAACAGTGCCCAAAGTGTTTGTACTAATTTATATTTATGAATGTTCTAGTGTCCCTAACTCTTTAGATTGCCCGTTTGAGTCTTTTGACCATTTAAATAAATAAGATTGCCTGCCTCTTCCTTATTGATTTGAAGGGATACTTCTTGTATTCTTGGTTCAAGCCTTTGTTAAATAAATGTTTTACAAATATCTCCTTTCCATTCTGTGGTTTTCCTTTTCACTCATGTCTTTTGGTGGACAAAATTTTATTTTAGTTCAAATTGTTGGTCATTTTCTTTATGATTAGGGCTTTGTGTGTCCTGTTCAAGAAATCATTACCTGTCCAAGTCATGAATATATTCTTTAATGTTATCTTCTAGAACCTTTATTGGTTAACCTCTTACATTTAGGTCTATAATCCTTATAGAATTAATGACTTCTCCTCCTTATAGTTCTTGTGCAACATGAAGTGTGAGTCAAGGTTAATTTCCCCTCCTCTTGGATGTCCAGTTGATCCAACATCACTTATTGAAGGACCATTCTTCGTCAATGCTCTGCAAGTTACCTTTGTCAGGAATCAGGTGTCTATCTATGTGTAGGTCTGCTTCTGGACTTCATTTTATTTGATTGGTCTGCTTGACTATCCTCGTGCCAATTCCTCGTTGTCTTAATCACTGCACTTTATAAGAGGTATCCGTATCTCACGGACCTTCTCTCAAGTCATTCCTACTAACAATTCCCATGTCTTTACCTGTCACCTAGCCTATGCCTCTCTACTTTCCAATCCTACCACTCTTCCCCAGATGCTCTTGTACAGATAATAAGGATCCTCTAGTAGGTGCTGAAGTGAACAGAAACATTTTAGATATCAGCTTCTGTAAGTCTTCAGCATCATCCAGCACACTGGCCTTTCCTTCCTGTTTAGATTCCTACCTCCCATGATGCTGTGCTTTCCTGATTTTCCTACAGCTTCTCTGGCTGAGTCCTCTGGGCTGAGTCATTCTGTTCCATCTGATTTCTAAATGTTGGACTTCTTCAAAGCTCATTCCTAAGCTCTCTTCTTGTTTTGTGGTCACTCTCAAGGTGATTTTTACTTTCAATGTTCTGTTACCCTGTTTATGGTAAGAGAGCTCTGGTATGTGTATTTCCAGTTTGAATGTTCCTTAGAGGTCTAAACCTTGGATTGTATAAGTTAGAGTTTTTTCTTTAGTGGACTCTTACTGAATTATTTTTTTCAATGAATAGTTTTTTAAACCTTCCCATCTCTTCTCTATACACCCATATCCCAGCCAGTTGGGGCATTAGACAAGGGATTTCTTTTCTTTGAGATCAGTTGTTAAAAACTATTAATAGGAGAAATTATTTCTAGGACAAAGATATCCACTGTATTTCTTAAAGCTAGAGTCTCATTCAGTGTTACAATTGACTATGAATCGGCATTCAATTAGATTTAAGGTTCTGCTTTCCTGTAGTCCACCAGTTCTCAAATGTGAGCATTGTTAGGATCACCTGGAGAATTTATTTATTAATACATCTCTATGTATGATTTTATTGGTGGGATGCCATACAGCTTATAGAAGATGTACTTATTTTTTTCTTAGTCTATTAAATACTTAACTACTGTAGGTAGAGTGTAGAAAATTTACTGTAAGTCTCCCTACTTTAGTTGTCTCATTATAGTTATGTAAGTTATTATAATAGTTATGTAAGTTAAAAATGCTATCAGAATATATTTTTATTTTTAACTGTCAAACATATTTTAAAGAAATAAAAAGGAGAATAAGGTATTTTATTTTTTCAGATATTTACCATTTTTGTATTTCTTCCTTTACTCCTGATGTTGTAAGTTGCCTTTCAGTCCTTCTGTCTGAAGAATTTTCATTAGCAATTATTTTAGACAAGTGTGTTGCCAATAATTTTCTTATTTCTCCTTAATCTGAGAAGTCTGCGTCTAGACTTCAGAGTTGACATTATTTTCATTTAGTATTTTCAAAATGTTTTACTACCTTCTGGCTTCCCTGGTTCCTGATGAGAAATCTGTTGTCATTCCAATCATATTTCCCTATAAATAATGCATTGTTTATCTCTTGCTACTTTCAAGACTTTTTTCTTTGTCTTTCTTTTCAATAGTTGGATGATGAGTTGATTGGGCATGGATTTCTTTGAGTTTGGCCTTTTAGAGTTTGCTGAATTTCTTGAGTCTCTAGGTTTATGTCTTTCACTAAAAATTTTTAGCCATTGTATTTTGAAATATTTTTTACTGCACTGTATTCATTTTTCTGCCCTTTTGGAGTTTCAAAAGCATTAATGTTAGATGTTTTTGGTATTGTCCCACAGGAATCTGAGGTTCTGTTCATTGTTTTCAATCTTTTCTTCTCTCTGTTGTTCAGATTAGATAATTTCTACTGATTTTTTTAAGTGTATTGGTTTTTTTCCTCTGTTGCCTCTGTTCTGTTATTGAGCCATCTAGTAAATTTTTAATTTTAGTCATTTCATTTTTCAGTTCTAAAATTTCCATTTGGTTCATTTTTTATAATTTTAATATTATTTAAAAACTGGTATTTGATTAAATTATTGGAAAACTTATGCATATTTGGAATGACATGTATATAAATTTCACAATGATGATAATTTATTTTATAACAAAACTCTTGTTTGAGTATAGAAAAATATCATCTCACACTTACTTGAATTGCCAACTTTGTTTTAAAACCTGTCTCCTCTCACCACCAGGGGAAAAGTATTTCATTTTATATCTCAAATTTAATTTAAGTTGTAAATTACATAACCTGTCTTTAAGTAGTCTTTAATCACACGTAATATGCATCTTAATATTTATAGACAACCTACAGAAATACAATTGAATTCATAGAAGCATATATTAAATCAAAAGTACATATGAATATCATCAAAACAATTTTATTTTTGTCAGAGACAACATGCACAACACTGGAATTGAATCATTTTGTTTTATTTTTAAAATATTACTTAAATATGCATTAAAGATATGTGTTTAAAGTCAGGAGCAGTGACACACACCTATAATCCCAGCTATCCTGGAGGCCATGGTAGGAGGATTATAAGTTCAAGGTCAGCCTGGACAATGTAGCCAGACTCAGTCTCAAATATAAATAAATAAATAAATAAATAAATAAGCCAGACCCACTCTCAAATATAAATAAATAAATATGACAGATATGGCTCAGTGGAATGTCTCTGGATTTAATTTCCAGTGCTGCCAAAAAACATTTAAGAAATATGACCATTAAGGCCTCTGTAAACATAATTCTTTCCCAATGTATTTTCCTACTTGCTTCATATATAGATAAATTAATCTATAAAATCATAAGTAAAACTATCAATTCTTATGGCCTAAAAGTACATATGCATTTTTCAGTTTGATAAAAATGATAAATTTTTCTTTAATAGTGTTTACTAAGATTTATCAGCTTGTCTGAACAACAAAATATACTACTGAAGAATGAATGCCTACACCATCATTTAAATGGTGTCTAACAAAATCTAAAATGTAAGAAACAATAAAACAAAATTAAATTCATATTAGTCTTGTAAAAATAATTCTACTGAGATTCTGTCACAGGAACAGAACCAATACTATCCTAAATTTTTAAAAATTTAGTTTGAATCATCATGTTGATGAATTAAAACTTTAAGGGTAAGAATAATGACACATAAAATGACTTTAGACATAATTCCTGATACACATTTCATTAGTTTTGTTTAATGGCTGGAAATACTTATTTCTTCAGAAAGTATTACATGTTGTGGAAACACACCACCTATCTAGTGATTTATTAAATATCGACTCTATTAGGTAAGCATTCCAATTACTTTTGTGTCATAAAAGTAAAAAGAAATTTGGCATGTTGGCTATGTTTAATTTTACACATCATTTTTTAGGTCTTTATAGGATATAAAACTTAGAAAAATGTTCTCAACTAATATTCTTATTAAACGTAAATGATGCAAACTACAAATAATACTAAGCTGAGCACTAAAGTTTAATTTTCTAGAAGTTTGATTTTTCAGTTAATACAAAAATGATCTGGTTCACACTATTGACTACCCCGAAACTTTTTAAAAGCTAAATATTCTCTGTTAAGAAGCAGACTACAAGAAAGAAATGTTTTCTATACTCATATTATAAAAACAAGATTCTGGTATACTTAAGGAATTTAAATACAAATTCACAAATGATGGCTAAAATCCAGTCAATTTCCAGCCTGGTACAACATAAATCTACAGTTATTGTGCATAAACAATTCAAAATTAAAGTTTATAATGGAAATGTCAATAAGTCATAACTATTATACATCACCACTGATGGATTCTACCATACTTCAACCAGGAACAGCAGTTGTGCACATGTGATGGACAGGTGGCTTAGGAAATTAAAGCTATCAGAGCTATAAATAAGGAATACATAAAGCTATCAGAGCTATAAATAAGGAATACATAAAACAAACATAGCAATGCCAAAACATTAGGGCCATTTTAAAAAAGTGAATAAGATGTGAGGCAAACACATTTGATGTTCTCTCTGTAAGCTTCCTTCCACTGATTTATAAAGCTGTGGTTTTATAATTCTTTTTAAAAGGAAAATGTTCCTACACTGCTTTGTGTAGTGACTTCACTGTACATCCTTGACCACAATGCAATCTTCCAGTCCTCTTGAGGAGCTTGACATATCTCATTAGGATTTCTCCAGAAAGTTGGATTGTCATATTTTCAGCAGCCTGCTTTAGTAGCCTTGCACGTTTCCTTAATAACCAATAATAAAATTCTTTGTTCACAAAGCCATACACAAATAGACAGTGTTTCCATATCTAATCCAGTATTCAAAGTTCTTGAAATCTCAAGCAGAATATCCATGTGCTCCCTTATTGCCATCAGATTTGCCACTGCTGCTGATGTCCTGGAATCACTGCCACTCACCATAGCAGACACTGAGAGAGGCCCATTCGGTTCCTTTTTTTTTTCCGGGTCTTCTATTTCTTTGCTGAAAAAAATTTTTTATTAGTATATTATAGTTAGTCATGATATTGGTGTTCATTTTGACATAATAAAACAAGGATGGAATATAATTTGCTCTACTATAGTATGCTGATTTTAGTTCTTTTGGATAAATACTGAGGAGTGGGAGAGCTGGGTTATATGGTGGCTCCATTCATAGTTTTTTGTTTTTTGTTTTCAAGGAAACTCCATACTGCTTTCCAGAGTGGTTATACTAATTTGTAGTCCCATCACCAATGTATGAGTGTACCTTTTCCCCCAACATCCTTGCGAGGATTAGTATTATTTGTATTCTTGATAATTGCCATTCTGGGCTGGATGAACTCTCTGTAGTTCTGATTTGTATTTCCCTTGTGCAATAAATAAAACCAAATAAAGCCAAGAATCAGTAAGTGGGACATCATCAAATTAAAAAGGAAACAAATGTAAAGAGAGAGCCTACAGAATGGGAAAAGTTCTTTGCCAGCTGTTCCTCTGACAGGGAATTAATACCCAGAATATATACAGAACTCAAAAAACTTACCACCACAAAAAACAATGAATAAGTAGGCAAAAGAACTAAACAGATACTTCTCAAAAGGACAAATACAAATAAACTATATAAATATAAATATGGCCAATAAATATATGAAGAACTGTTCAACATCCCTAAAAATATCTATTTTAACAATGTCCTTCTTGGGGAGCATTTATATAATAACCATTTTAAAGTATTTGTCTGATAATTCCAATATCTTTATTTGCTTGTCATTGGTATCAGTTGATTGTCTTGTCCCACATTTTCTATTTTTTTTTTTTTCATGTGTGTGTGGGCTCAGTAATTTTAAGTTCTATCTTGATCATTTTCAAAATTATTATGAAACTCTGGGTCTTATTTAAATCCTGTTTGCGTGTTAGTAGCCAATTAATCTGGTTGGGTTCAATCTGCAAGTTACAACTAGGTTCTTTGAGTTGTGTTTTCAATATCTGTTTCATTTTCAAAGCTTTATGCTATTTGCATCTGTCCTGCAGATACTACCAAATGGTTAGTTTGGGACCTGGGCATACCTGGATATTTCACATAGTTCGACCTTAAAGTATAAAGCTTATGGTATATACTGTGTGATATACTGTGGTATCCATAGAGTCACTAAGAGATCTCTCCTCTCTATGATCTTCTGGGAACCTGAAAGGTCCCTGGGAAGTTCATCCCTTACCCAGAAACCTTGGAATCTGCTTACTCTTCTCTGCCATATACTCCACAACTGCACAGTTGCCAAGTGATGGGGGCAGGGGAAAAAAGCTACTGAGGCTTGTTTTCCTTTCTTGGGAGCACAGAGAGAAAGTTCCTGAGTTTTTCTTCCTCAGAATTTTGGGACTCTGTAGGTTAGGACACAAAAGATTAGAGAAAACAATGGTGGTTTTTCCCACTGTCTCTTAATACTTTTTAAAAATTTCTCAAGCCAGAGTTAGAGGGCTTCTTTTGGGGCCTCTCTGTCCATGCTGATGCCTAGTTGTGGGTTTTGGACTTCCTTGAGTCTAAGCTGGGGGATAATAAAAGAAAAGAGTGCCCAAACTCATCAACCAGTTTGCTGTTAGCTCAAATTCCTTTTCCCCTCAATCTGCCTAACACTATTTACTTTTCAGAATTCTCAGATAACTTCTCCATTTATTACATTTTGTTTTACAGCTGCATCTAGAGAGAAAGACACAGGGCAGCATGCTTATACCCTCTCACCTAGGACTAAACTCCTGGGTTGTTCAGAGTTTTCTGGAGAGTCTGTTCCAGTCAGTCTCAGGTGACCCTGAAATTTGTATTTCTTACAAGTTCCCAAATGATGCTGATATTTTTTGGTCCCAGAACCACATTTTGAGAACCACTATCTACTATGTTTTGGAAGTGGGGAAAGTTTTCATCCAAGGTAGAATAAAATCAAATTCCTTACTTTAAGAACATTAAGTACCCAAATGGTCTGCTATTTGATAAGTTGAGAGAGAAATGGCAATGGAAAGAAATCCTTTGGTTGAGGAAGTGAGGAGATTAAATGAAGTAAGATATTTTACAGTATACTATAGATTGTTTGGCTAAACAGGAACTCTGGTTGGTGCTTTACACTGAAAGATATGTTGGTAAATTTCCACAATATCCGCTTTAAGTGTGTATTTTAAAAGCAAACTATAATGGAATATCTGATAACTCTTGAATTGCTTTGTTTGCAAGCTATGTCCATACTCTAGGGGAGATAACAAGAGGAACTGCATTTTATTCTTAATTCTGAACAAGAAAAAGCTGGTTGACAAAAGAATGTGCATCAAAGGAATCAGAATTTTATAAACATGACATTTAGACAATGGTACATAATCTTAAGGTGGAACAGAAAGAAAGGAGTTTGAAGAGAAGTGTGTGAGCACTGTATAGCCTGCCAGGAGTATGAAAAGATACCCCGACAGATGGCGAATGTGGAGTGTGATGAAGCTGGAATGCAAGGAGACAGGCAAACACTTGGGATGAAGTGAGTCACGACGCCCGAGTTCTGTCTGAGTGAGTGGAATGAGGTGAGGCACATGGTGTCTGTGTTATTGTGAGGAAGGAAGCAGCAGGTGACCAAGCCTGGGAGGCATAGTGGATGTTTCATCCTGGAGAGGAAGAGTCACTAGAGGAAAGGGATGTGAGCCTAGCTTTGTGTATGTGGCTGTGCAAGTAACTAGTCCAGCAGAGACTCAATTGATTTGTGTGCCATTTGAGTGTGCTTTTGTGAATCCTCCCCATCCTTGGGCACTGTTCTTTCCTATATAGCTCTTTATTATGGGCCTTATTGAGTTGCACCATAAGTAAACATCATGCTCATTTCTGTCTTAAGCATGGGAACTGTGTATTTTTCAATACCAATCCCTAGTCCACAACACAGGGCTTGTAAGGAATTGCTGGGTTTCCTAAATATGTGTCTCTAGGAAAATCCTATAAGATAGGGTCATTGAACAATAATCAGCTTCAACGTAGGCTATTTATAGAGACAAAGCATTTTCTTCATCTAGTCTGACATGTGTACCTCTGTCCTGTGCTGTGGGGCCCCTCTTTTAATAGGTCCCAAAGGCTTTGGGTAGGGTCTTGTTCCATAGTCAGTGCTGTGACAGCTTGAAGGCGTATTCTTCTTGGCCTTGGGATTAGCACTGGGGCTGCCAGCATCTCAGAGTGGAGGAATGAACTTTATGGCCATAGGAGGTCTTGCTTCTTTCCCTAGGCACCTGGAGGACATTTTCCATACTGCCAAAGCCTCAGTACTGGTGGGAATTATTACTTCTGGGTAGAATTGGTATTCCCAAGATGCAGGTCTGGGCAGAAAAGAAAAAGTGGAATTTTAAGCTCTAGGGGCTACAAATCAGAGATCTGATGAGTCCTATTTTCCATTGGTGTATCTGCCCTTGCTTATCCACAGACAGATCACTTCTGATTGTCTTTCCTTTCTGAAATCAGCCCTAAGGGCCTGTACTGCCATGAGTCCTCCAGGCCACCAAGGGGTGATAAAGAGCCTTGATGTGGCTTAGCATTGATAGAAGCTGCACAAAGAATAAAAGGTTAGTTCTGCCTAAAAAAGGGTTTATTTCTCAGGCACTGATGGAAAAGGTTTCATTTCCCCTTGCCTGGGAACCCTTCTTTTTCATTCCTAAGTTAATTGTCAAGTGGCCAGCACATCACAACTGTCAGTGTCACTGGGAGCTGTGAAAAGCAGAGGAGACCTGGTCTTCCCAAAAGAGAGCCTGTAATATGATGAGATCTGAATGCAAGGAGATTATAAGATACTTATATTATGAGTCACATCCTTGTGGAGCTGTCCTGATTCTTCCACCTGGCTCCTAGGCCCTCAACACGCTGACACATGTTTTAGCAGGTGTCTTTTTTGTAATATGATTGCTTATGTTACTGAATCAGGTCCATTTTGCCTGCTGCACAGTATGCCAATCACAGAAATGATAAGTTTTGCAAAAGAGTTTATTTTCAAGGCAGCTAAGTGTGAAGACAGGAGAGCAAGTCTCAAATCTATTTCCAAAGAAAAAAGTTTAGGGTTGTTTATGAAATAAAGCAGCAGAGTGGACTGAGGCATGAGGAGATGTGATGGAAATAAGGTAGGGTGAAGTAATTAGTGGCCTGCATATGTGCAATCAATTTTCCTGGTTCTGCATTTCCTGCATTCAGAAAATGGTGGCATTAGCATGATTTGTTGGTGGCATTTTGGCTTCTATTGTCAAAAGTCACTCATCAGACACTTGGCAGGCCCAAGAGTGGTGGCTTCAACCAGTTTGACCTAGATAAAGCTACCTCCAAATTCCTGAAAAATGACTTAAGCATTACCACGGTGACCACACACCAGAGATTTAGCTATATAAAAAAGCTAATGGTGGTTATAATATTTTATTATTTTAACTAAGCAATTAAAAAATTAATGTTGAAAGCAAGAAACTATAAGCAAGTGAAGTTAGAAGGCTTTTTGGTTTCTTTTGTTTTCATTTACTTGTCCAACTGCCCTGTAGAAGCCTGTGAGCTCTGTGAAGATGTTGATCATGTAGAACCAATTTCTGCAGCTGAGTATCAACAATGTAGAATAACCATGAAGTACTCATGCTTTTGGGCAGACAAACTGGATTCAAATCTCTGTGCAACCACCTCAAATTTCCTTTAACTCTCTTATACAACTTTGCATTTTTATTTAAAAAAAGAGGGACATACCAGAAGCATCAGCACCACAGAGCATGTGAGTTGTAATACTTATGAGGAGCTGCGCTTGGCATATTGCAAGTGCTCAAAGGAAAGTTAGCCCTTCTGTCTCTTTCCCCAGTGTCTCCTTCCTTCCTTCTTTTCCTCCTTCATTTCCAGAGCTTCACCTAGTGCTCAAAACAACTAATGTCCAAAACATTAGTTGAATGACTAAGAAAATGATTGAAGAGAGAAACTGTGACCACAGTATGGCAGGTAGAGCCTGCCAGGGACAGTTCTTTCTGTGCTTGGCACTGTGTTGGCTTGGCTCTGCTGTGGGGCGGGAAGGGTGCAACCCTGGGGACTAGACTTCCTGTGGGGAGAGGTGGCTTCTCAGGGTCGGTGTCAGGGCCCCTTCGTGAGTGATCTCAAATCATACATTTTTACTGAGGGTGCTGCTGTATCAGGTAGGGTTACGTACATAAATAATTTAATATTGGAAGATTTAACTTTCACTTTCCTGTATTTCAGTGAACATGTCATTACATTTCATTAAGTTTGAAGCTTATTCCCATCTGTGGATTTTATTCATTTCTTTTTCCTCTCTGCTTGTTTTCTTTTATAAAGATGCAAGCACAAGTTTTAATTATTATATTTGAGAAATAACATTTACTAAAAATATTTTAAAAATTGTGATTCAATATACTTAACAAGAATTTACCATTTTAGCCTTTTTTAAATGGCATTAAGCACATTCATGTTGCTGTGCAACCATCACTACTACCTATCTACATAACTTTTCTTTTTTCTTATTTTGGTACTGGGGATAGAACTCAGGGGTGCTTCATCACTGAGTCATATCTCCAGCCCTTTTATATATTTTATTTAGAGAGAGAATCTCAATAATTTGCTTAGGGCCCCATCTCCAGAACTTTTTCATCTTCCCAACTGAAATTCTGCACCCATTTAAACACTCTCACAACACCAGTGCCCCGCACCTACAATTTTATTTCTGTCTCTATGAATTTGACTACTCTAGGTGCCTCATGTAAGCAGAATCATACAGCACTTTTTCTTCCATGTCATTTAATTACATTTAGAAAAAATGTCTTCAAAGTTCATCCATGTTATAGCATGTGTCAGAATTTCCTTTTATAAAAGCAAATTTATTGGGGCATAATTGGCATACAAAGAAATGGGCACATTTAATATATACAGTTGATGAGTTTGGACATATGCAAACACGCACAATACCACTACCACTGCTATCAGTAGAAGAGATGTATCTATCCTCTCACAAAGATTCTTGTGTCCCTTGTTTTTATTTTTGTCATTAACATGAGATATATCATCTGAACAAATTCCAAAGTGCAAGATTCCATCTTGCTAACTACAGTCACTGTGGAACTTACTCATCTGATATGCCTAAAACACTATACCTATTGAACAATAGCTCCCCATTTCCTCCACCCCTCAGCCCCTGGCAACCACTACTATATTCTCTGCTAATGTGAGTTTGACTATTAAAGATGCTTCATATAAGTGAATCATGTAGTGTTTGTCCTTCTGTGACTGGCTTGTTTCACTAAGTGTGATATCCACAAAGTTCAATGACATTGTTGCAAATGGCGGGGTTTTATTCCTTTCTAAGATGGAGTCACATTCCATTGTGTGTGCATGCCACATTTTGTTGATCTAGTCACCCATCCATGGATACTTGCTTTGCTTCCACATTTTGGCTATTGTGAATAATGCTGCTGTGAACATGGGTGTAGTGATATCTGTTTGAATGCCTACTTGTCCTCTCTGCTTTTAAACTTGCTTAGGAAGGTCAGGGTAGTTTAGATTCATAGGCCAAGAAGATCCTGGGAGAAGCTGTCTGTCCAGGGCCTCTCCTCAAACAATACAGGTGCTGTCTCAGGTCATGATGCTATTTGGATTCCTCCTGGCCCACACCAGACTCCTCTGGGCATCCTTGGTAATAGAATCTGTGGTTCCTTCTAGTCACCCTTGCTCTCAGAGCAAGGCAAGTAGCACAGATCGCCAGAAAGACAGACAAGGGAAAGTTTGCTTCTCTTGAGGTTAGCCTTGATGATTATTTCTTGAATATGTGTAGATTTGTGGTCAGGCTCTGTAATCCAGAAGAAGGTAAGAATATACTGGTTCAGGGGTCCTAATAAGCCATGGAAAGTCCTCAAAATCATCCTCACCATGGCTCATTAAGGTTTGCATGGTGCTAAGGGGCACTTCTCAGAACTCAGGACCTGCTATTCAGTATTTAAGGACTTAGACTTTGGATTTAGACTGCCTGGATTCAAATCTTAGCTCTGCTACTTATTGATTGATATTCTGGACAAGTCACCAAATCTTTCTTAGATGTACTTTTTAAAAAAAATCTGTAAAGTGGGAAAAAGAACAGTGTATACTTGCTGAGTTCATTGAGAGAACTAAATGGGATAATGCACTGAAACTCTCATTATAGCACCCAACATGTGGTAAGTTGCTCATTAAATATTTGCTATTATTATCATTGGTAGCTTTTATTCTTACAGAAACCTCCCTTGGCCCAGTCTTGGTCATCAGTTGGTGGCAGACATAGGCTGGGCTGCTTCTTTGGTGCCTTTTCCATTGAGTTGCTCTGTTTGCAACACCTTGAAATCAGTTCTGATCCTGAGAGCTTTCTGAAAGCTTTGATACCTTGTAAAGCCTCACTCCTTCCTAATAACTTTCTATGTGAGTCAGGGGCCTCCCTGGATGTTTACATATCTAGACCCCAGTGGTGGTGAAGGGGTAGTGGCTTCCACTGGCTTTGTAAGCTTCCGGGCAGCTGGGGCCAATTGAAGAGATCAATCCCACCAAAGAAAATTCTGTCCATTTCTAGAGAATAGGAGTATTAATCTGATATAAGGCCAAAGCAGTGGACCAGAGGGAGATGAAATAGTAGAGCAAGAATGTAGAGCTTTCTGGTAGAATCAGGCAATGTATGACTACAGCAAATCGGAAGCAGATTGTGAATCATGGCTCTGATCATGTTTGCCTTAGGGTCGCCTGTGCTCTACATTAGCAGCCTGCCCTGGGACTGTGCTCACCCCTCTTCACCATGCTATGGGAAGAGAGTGGGTTTATAGATCTGCCTGCTGACTTTCTTTCACTTCTGTTTGGTCCATTTACTGGCCAGATGATCTAGAACCATCAGAAGGCCCAGCATGTTGCCCTGGGGCACAGGTTGGAGAGAAGAACCTTAGATGCTCATTGTTTACTTCTAGTGCCCACAATACCCAATGCCAAC
This sequence comes from Geosciurus inauris, assembly GCA_004024805.1. Taxonomy (NCBI): domain Eukaryota; kingdom Metazoa; phylum Chordata; class Mammalia; order Rodentia; family Sciuridae; genus Geosciurus; species Geosciurus inauris. The sequence goes on along the minus strand of PVHX01002788.1, from coordinate 25,101 downwards.
CACAGCAGGCAGGGAACCTCCACCTGGCACCAGGAGAGGTGTCCTGGGGTCTGAGTTGCTGTTGCCAGCTCACCACCTCTGGGAGGGTACAGAAGGTACAGCTGTCCTAGGCCAGTACAAAGATGGCCTCTGGGCCTAAGGGATCTGATCTCACCTTCAGGCCACCTTGCCATCCTGCAACTCTTCTTTTGAGCTGCTTGCCGTGATAACAGAAGTAAAGAGTGGTGGGAAAGGGATGAAAGGAGAGGCTTTCAGATCTGTGCTTGGCTTTCACATCAGCCTGCATAACACTTGGAAACTGAGCTGCCCTTGTGCTCTGAACAGGGGCTAGTAATTTCATCCTCTTCTCTCATGAATTTTATAGTGTCAGCTAGAATCACTGCCCACCTTGGCTGTTATGTAGGATTGCTTTGCACCTTGACTGGTGAGAAGACCAGATTAAAAATGTCCTTCCCTTTATTTACTGCTAGGGGGGCCATGAGATAGCATAGTGAAGTGTGCAGGGTCTAGAAGTGAACAGCTGGGTTTCTCATCTCCATTATTTACTATTTGTGTGACCTTAGGTGTCCTTACCTTTTCTGTGCCTGGTTTCTTTATGTGTAAAATGGGATTTTTATATATACCTGATAGGGCTAGTGTTAGGATTAAATTAGATAATGCATGGAAAGTACCTACAGAATTATTTGTCACAACAGTGGTCAAATCAATCAATGTTGGCTGTTATGATGGTTAATTATAAATATAGGGCATTGCTTCAAGTGCTTTAAATAAAATCAGAACATGTAAGAATTAGAAGTGACTTATGAAACCAGTTATCTCATCCAAACTTCTCATTTCATAGAAAAAAGAAAGTCTAGGAAGGCACTGTATATTTTTGTGTTAGTCAGCTTTCCATTACTGTAACAAAATATCTGAGATAATTAATTTGTATAAAGAAAAGATTTATTTTGGCTCACAGTTTTAGAGATTCCAGTCAATGATTGAGTGGCCCCCTTAGTTTTGGGCTTGTGGCCAAGTAGCACATCATGGCAGGAATGTATAGTAGAGCAAAACCATTCATCTCTAAGCTAGAGAGCAAGGGACTCAGAATCCCTTTTGAAGGCATGCCCCTGATGACTAAAAGGCCTCCCACTGAACCTTGTCTTCTAAAGGTCCACGGCACCTCCCAATAGCCTATATTAGGTATCAACCCTTTAACACAAGGACTTTGGGGGGATAATCACCCAAACCTTAGCATTTGCCAAACCCCATTTTTAGGCTGTGGAGGAGCTGGGACTTGAAGGGCAGCCTTGAGTTTCCAGCCTAAGGCTCCTTCCACATACTCTTCACCTTGGGGCCCACCTCTCCAATGTTGAAGAGAGTCATGCAGAATATCCAGAGACCTGGACAGTTAAGCAGCCATCAAATACATAGATATACACAAATCCTCCCAAGTGTTTGTGCTATTTCCAACTGAGAGCATAAATGACTGAGCAAGAGGAGATCACTCAGGATGCATATGAAACAGACAGTGAAAGAATATTTCCATGAGTGTTTATACAGAGAGTTTATAAACTTATAAGCAAATGTTGGGATAGAAGGTGTCTTTGGCTTGGGTTCAGCAACAGAGTAGGTGAACCTGCCCATGGGAGATGTGTATTTTCTACCTGGGTGAACCTGGGTTCTAATGGAGTGGGTATAAGCTCTGTATCTGAGCCACGGATATTTAATTGATCTCGGTTTTCAGCAACCTAGGTGGGAACTGACCAGAGGCTGGGAAAGGGAGAATGGAGGCACTAATGAGATTTCAGGCTGACACAAGTTTGGTATGTTGGTGAGTTTCCAGCAGAGCACATTGGTGGGTGGTTAATGCTCCCTGATGTTAAGGGGATTATATGAGACCCTAGCAGGAGAGCATAGGACAATGTCTTTGTTCACATGGCAACCTTCTTTGCTCTCCTGTCTCCCCATTCAGTTCTTAACCTCATCCATTTCTTTGAAAATTTTGCTTTTGTACCCTACTGTCCAGTATCTCTCCTCTGGGCAGCCCTGTGTGGCTCTGTGGACTCCAGAGAGGTCTAGGCAATGAATGCCTCCTTACTCTGGTTGGATCAAGGTCTCTGCCTTTTCTCCCTGGGCCTTAGTCTGTTGCTGTGGACTTTGAGTCAGGAAAACAAAGAGAGCCCTGTTTGGGGATGTGGGCGACCCGGTCGTGTCCTTTCTCCATCCTTTGCTCCTCCCTGATTGCTGTCTCAGACCACCCAGCTAATGTCTGTTCCATCTTTGATGTTGATTTCCTCCAAATTTTGGAAAAGGAGACCCATCATGTGACTCTGGTCCTTTGGCCACTAGTCCCTCTGATGTCTGACCAAGCTGTGAATGTCCTCTGTCCAGCAGCAGGTCAGGACCTGCAGCTGGCACTGTCCCTGCTCTGTGCCTCTGAGGAGAAGTGCAGATCCCAGCTTTTCTGTTTTAGGGCACCATTAGGGTCTATGGCTCTCAAGAAGTGAAGATAAAGCAGAGCAGAAAGTTCTCAAGTCAAGAATGGAGGCTCATCCCAGGAAATCTCTCCACACTTGAATTTCCCATTTGTAATGTGGACAGCACAAGCCTATGTTTGGTATTCACGTATGTGTGGCAAACCTGGGTCCCTGATGGGGTCTTGTGTTAGGAGCATTATGTTTTTCAGATCATAGAAGTAACAGACTGCAGTGACTGCTCTGATACAGGGCAGATAAAATCTCAGTGTAAATCCAGTATTTTTGCCTGTTTCTTTCCTTCCCATTCTTAAGATCTTTGAAGAAAAATTCTCCTTGTCCATTTTCAGTGCCATTCAGCTCTCATCCTTCTCTTTCAATGGGTATTTCCATCTGGAATACTCTTATACTGCCTTCCCTAGTCACCAACCCATACCACCCTCCATTTCCAACCATAGCCTGAAAGAGTTAATTCAATTCTCCTGCCCCAGCCAGGAAGTTTCTATCTGCCAGTAGGGTCAGTCCAGGATGAGCATTATTGAAATTGCTAATTTATTTCTATAGCTTCAGTCTCCAGCCTGGAATGGAACAATGAGACCAAAAGTGTTCCAGACACATTGTTTGTTTAACAAAGGAACATTCTTCCAGCTGAACTATATGGCTGTTGGATTTTCTGGTTGGTTTGATTAACCCTCATAAAGGGTTTGGTTTTCTTCTGTTAGAGTTGGAGAGGGTGATGGCATAGGGGTCCCCATGAGCCCCTTCAGTTGTTATACCATTACTTCCCCTGACCCTGACCTCTTACCTATTAAAATGGTTTGACTTCTGTAACAACATGCCTGCATCCAGAGAAATGGTTAAGGCTGTAAATCTCACAAAAATGAGAGTACTGTGTAGTCCTGGGAGAAATTATAGGATTGCCCCTGATGAATTGCAACCTCGTTGGCTTTGAGAAGGCTGTTGATTTTATTATTGATCATTGAGTTTGATCTGATGCATTTCACAGAGACTTGGCTCTGTGGCTGTGCTGTTGGCTCCTGGGGCAGCAGCTATGCTGATGACGAGTTTTTCCATTCCCCCCGCCAGAAGGCGAGAGGTGGTAGGGTAGATGTACACTTGCTCCTCCCTTCCTTCTGGAAAGTCTTATTTGGAGGCATGCATACGTGGGTTTCTTTAGATTAGATGGTGTGTGTTAAAGATTGCTCTTGACATTCTGCCAAAGGTAAGGGGATAGATGGAATGACCTTTGGAAGACCCTTCTTAGTAGAATAGTTATAAAGGTTTTTCTTGTGTTTCTATGAACTATACATTTCTTTTTTCTCTGTAGATGTATATATATGGCTACTGAAAGGGATGCTCTCAGATCACTTTTGTCCATTTCTCTGGCTCTGGCGAGAACCATCACAAATACAATCTGTGAAACAGACAAAGGGTTCAATTGTGGGTAGTCAGTATGGAAGCCCTGCCTTCCTTCCATCCAGCATTACCAAATACCTACTCAATTCTAGGAACTATGGTAATATGCTCTCTAGTATTAAATTGCTTTTGGTATTTTTACTCATCAAGCATAGAAAACCATTTCAATTCTTTCTTTGCTTGCTCTCTCCATTGTATTTGACACAGTTGACCGCTTTTTCCCATTTGTTATTTTCTCTTCCTCAGGTTTTGTGGGTTTGTAACATGATTCTTCCCTGAATTGCCTTGACCTCTTTTATTCTTTTTTTTTTTTCTGGGGGGGGGAGGCATGGGTACTGGGGATTGAACTGAAGGGCACTTGACCACTGAGCCACGTCCCCAGCCCTATTTTGTATTTTATTTAGAGAGAGTCTCACTGAATTGCTTAGTACCTTGCTTTTGCTGAGGCTGGCTTTGAACTGGTGATCCTTGTGCCTCAGCCTCCTGAGCTTCTGGGTCATTTATTCTTATTCTCTTTCTTATTTCGTTCATCACCATCCTTTTTATTCTATTGCATGTATTCTTTCTCCCTTATCCACCATTGATTTATTAGTGTTCTCAGAGTTCTTTTCTAAAGAAATTGAATTCACAATTTATTTATTTATTTTTTTGGTACTGGAGATTGAACTCAGGGGTACTCCACCACTGAGCCACATCCCCAGCCCTATTTTGTATTTTATGTAGAGACAGGGTCTCACTGAGTTGCTGAGCGCCTCGCCCTTTCTGAGGCTGGCTTTGAACTTGCGATTCTCCTGTCTCAGCCTCCTCCCTAAGTGCTGGGATTACGGGCTTGCGCCACTGCGCCCGGCCACAGTTTATTTTTTGTTGGTTCTTTTTAGTTATATATGACAGCAGAATCCATTTGATATAATTACACAAGCATGGAATATACCTTATTCTAGTTAAGAGTCCCATTCTTGTGGATGTACATGGTAGTGGGATTCACCATGTTTTCATATACATACCTGGGAAAACTATGTCAGACTCATTCCACTGTCTTTCCTTTTCATATCCCCCTCCCTTCCCTCCCTTCCTCATTGTCTAATCTACTGCACTTTTCTTCTTTCCCTCACCCTCATCCCCTTATTGTGGGTTAGCATCCACATATCAGAGAAAATCATTTGACCTTTGGTTTTTTGAGACTGATTTACTTAGCATGATATTCTCCAGATCCATTCATTTGCTAGTAAATGTCATAAAGTCATTTTTAGCTTTATTTCCTCTTTTCCCTTTCCTTTTTTCTTCATCCTACATACTCTTCCTGGGAAATTTTACCCACATCTATGGCTCATGTTATCTACTTATGCATATGTTTCTCAAAAGTTCTCATTTGACCTGCACGTGTCCTGTGTGTTCTCACTTAAGTCTGTCTCCTTAACATACAGACCTGGTGTTCAGAGACATTTCAAGTCTAATGTGCTCATAAAAGAACTCAGTATCTTCCCTGTCAAACCTGTACTGTCTTTGCTCCCTGTCTTGGTGGCTGTCCTAACTATTCTTCCTGTCATCTACTCCACACTCTGGAACCTTCCTCTCTCCCTCCTTCCACATCCATTTGTGTACCGAGTCCTGTCAGTCCCATTTCCTCACCTTCCTCACTGCCCCCTTCTAATTCTAGCACTGTCTTCCCTTGCAGTATTGAAATATCTTTTTTTCCTATGTATATGTTGTCTTTCTTTATTTTCTTTCTCTCTTTCTTTCTCTATTCTTCTTCCTCTTCTTCTCCTGCTCCGTTCCTCCTCCCTCTCCGCTCCTTCTTATGTTAGGAATTGAACCCTGGGCCCCATGCATGGTAGGTCAGCTCTCTATCATTAATCTTTGCCCCCAGCCCAAACTGCAATATCTCTGAACTGGTTCTAGCTTTGCTTCCCCAGACCATCTATATGTTGTACCATAGGTACTTTATGTGATAATTGTAGATGAAAATATGAACAAGTCATCCCCTTATGTGAAATCTTTCATTGACTTCTAAGTGCCTAGGAGCAAGTTCACACTCCTTAAGCCAGATGGACTAGATTCTCATGATTAGTCTCTTGCCCAGCGTTTTTCAGTCTTTAGCAAGTCTCTGCACTCTGACTTGCACCTGGCCACTCAATCTAAGCTCCAGTCCTATTAAATCCCTAGTCAGGCTGCTTCTTGCCTGCAGGTCTCTGCCCGTGCCCTTCCCTCCATCTGGAATGCTCTTTTCTCCTCTTACTGTGCTGGTGTTAGCATTGCCCCTTCTGTGAAGTCTTCCTTGAGGCCTTTGGTTTCCTCCTCCCCTCCTTCATTGGACACTACAAATGTAATAATTCATTTTCCTAGATTTTATATTGGTGTATTATAATTATATATAATAGTGGGATTCATTATTGCATATTTGTACATGCACATGATGTAACAAAATAATTTGATCAGTTTTTTCCTCAGTTCCTTCCCTTTCCCTTTCCTCCTGCCTCCCTGATCTCCTTCCTCTATCCTGCTGATCTTCTCCACCTTAAAACATCATTTGTTTTCATGTCTGTTTCCCTACTAGACAGTGAGCTCCTTAAGAGTGGGGAGTCTTTTATCCCCATGACATGAGAGCTTCACATAGGTCTTGTACTTGGAGATCAGTACCTGTTTATGAATATATAGCCCCTTAAGATTACTTTTTCTCTGATCTGTATCACTAACCTGTGTGTTTATACTAGTCTTTGATATTAACATGTCAGAAATCCACTAGAAATCTGAAACTGGCTTTGTTTCTCATGTTTGATTCAACTCTTACCTGCCTGCAGCCTCACCTGCTGTTTTGATTATTTGAAGAAGTTTCATTGTGGACTCAGCCTCACTTGGCTTGTTAGGCCTGACCCCGTGGCTCCTTCTCTTCCCTGGCCCTATCCTCCTACCTGGGGAGGAGGAAATGCAAACAGCCTGTTTTAAGAGCAGAAGGATCAAGAAACACTGTCAAGTGCATGCAGATCTTTTGCACTTGTGGATGCAACATTTTTTGTCACTTTTAATATTGCTGGTAATCAATTCCTCTTTTTTTCTTCAAACCAAATGGTTAAGCCTGAACAGAAGATGACTGGCAATCAGCTTCAAGATAAGATGTGAGAAGGAACACCTTTGCTCCCTGCTCCATTTCGCATGGAAAATTGAACTCTAACCAGACTGCCGGACCACGGGGTTCTTTAGGGGAGTGCCAAATCTCAGGACTGCCTCCCCTGGCTTCTCTAAGTAACAACAGATCCTGTTTCTAACAAGTTTGTATGTTCACATAGGATGCTATATAGATCATTCTGGGAACCTGATGTTCCCAGTAATCTGTTGGTTTACTTAAAGAAGGATGGTCTATAGCTTGTTTTTTGTTGGGTTCTCATTTCTACACTGGATCCAGCTTAAAAGAAAGGCAGTAATGCTAATATGAGCACATTCATCTACAGTGAATTGATTAATTAAGTTAAGTGTTTGGGGCATACTTACTTTGAACCATGCATTGTGCTAGGGCTGGCAATACAATTGGGGAAGAGACTTGGTCCCAATCCAAGGGGCATTGTGGTATTATGAGAAAACCTTCAAGCTGGACAGATATGAATACAAATCTTGATTCCATCAATTTTTACTGTGTGATCCTGGAAAAGTTATTCAATGTTTCTGAGCTCAATTTCTTCATCTATAAATGAGGATTATTTTATTTTATTTACAGTAGTAATGTAAGAATTAGAGAGTATAGCAGACATAATTTGGTTGGTACACTGTCTCACACTTATAGATAGAAAAAGTGATAGTCATTGTTCGCTATCACAATAGTATGGGTTTTTTTTTTGTATTTTACTAATTGTGGTAAAATACAAAAGCAGAACTCTTTGTTCTGCTTTAGCTTATAGTGATAGCTAAAATGCATAGTGGTGCATTCTGTGATACAGACACCGATCTTAGCACTTCATATGTATCAACACTGAACAATCTTATGAGGTTGATACTTTCATTATTTTGCAGAAGGGGAAACTGAGGCATAGGAAAGTTAAATGACTTGCCCAAGGCTATACAACAGGTAGATGGTTGGCTGGGGATTTGAACCTAGCCAGTTGTCCTTCACATTGCAATCTTTAACCACTGTATTATGCTGCCTCTTCATGAAATGCTCTAATCATATTCCTAAGTTACCAGTCATATTAGTTTCCTAAGTCTGTCATAACAAATTACCTCACACTTGTTGACTTAAAACAATTAAAATTTATTTTCTCACAATCCTGGTGTCCAGACGCCCAGGATCAGGGTGTCAGCAGGGTTGGTACCTTCTGAGCAAGAATTTTCCATGCTTTTGATGAGCTTTTGATGGTAACTGATGATTTTTGACATGCCTTGGCTTGTTACCTCCACCAGCCACCTCTGCCTTCATCTTTACTTTGCCTTCTCTGTATGCATGTCTTTGTGTGTTCTTTCCTCTGCTGATAAAGATAACACCCATTGGAATTAAGACTACCCTAATGGCATGGAACCGGGTAGTTGGATGAAGTTTGGTGCATGAGCTGTGAGAAGAATTGACCAAGACAAAGAAAAGTAACTAAAAGAGTTTATTGGAGGAAGATATGCTTCAAGGGTGTAGCTCAGACATGACAAAGATGGCTTCCCAAGGGCACAGAGAGAATCTGGGTTTATATGTGCTTCTGTTTCTTTGTTTGCCTTTGGTGGGCTTTTGGCTAGAATTGGTTTATGCTAAAGGAGGAGTGATTGACAGATTTCTGTCTCTTGCCCATAATGCTTATTGGGCATGTGCCAACTGTTCATCCCAGATTTAAAATCAGATGTATGAGGTGCAAGTAATATACATGAAGTCTTAAACAGGAACTTTCCCTTCTTAGGTCAAACTTGGGAGCCTCCTTGCATGTTCCTCAGGGTTGTTGGGCAATCTTTTGAAAAGCATGATCTTACTGTTTATACTTGGGGAGTTAACTTCTCCAATAACTGTAAAGGGGTGGGATAACAAGGGGGTCCTTAGGCTTGTATCAGCACTGCTAATGGAGGTGGGGGGAGCTGGGACAAGGGTTTCTAATCTATCCTGCTTCACCTAATGCTATATGATCTCTTTTTAACTAATTGTATCTTCAAAGACTCCTTAAATAAAGTTAACTCCTGAGGTTCTCAATGGACATGAATTTTTTTTTCTTTTTTTGGCAGAGGATACTGTTCAACACACTACAATAACCATTTGTTCTTCATTAGAAAGGGGATTCAGGGAAGGAATGGTTGTTTACTGTCTTATTCCAAAAAGTCAGGTGAAGGAATTAAAATAATGCTTTAAGAACTTGGTCATATTTTGGACATAATTCTGACTGGTGTTTGGGCTATGGCAGAACAGTGGACAGAAGGGAACATTCACTTCCTTCTCAAATGGCTCTGGACCTTCCTTGAGGTACTATACAGCCAAGGTAACTAAGGCAGATTCCTGTCTGTAGAGGCTATTTGAAGCCAGATATCATACACACCTTTCTCCTGGGCTTCTTTCTAATTGATCAAACACTTCAAGTTCCTTCATCTGTTTCTTATGCCTAGGGCCTTGATTTCTATTACTTACTCATTTCTAGCCTCCAAATGAGCTCTGATTTGTTTGAGCTCTTGAAATGAACCAGTGGATGCTGGATATGGTGGCTCATGCCTGTAATCCCGGTGGCTCAGGAGGATTGCAAGTTCAAAGCCAGCCTCAGTAACTTGGTGAGGCCCTAAGCACTTAGCAAAATATAAAAAGGGCTGGTGATGTGACTTGGTGGGTTCTATCCCTGATACCCAAAAAATCCCAAACCAAACCAAACCAAACAACAGCAACACCTCCCCCCCCCCCCAAAAAAAACCCAAAACCAAACCAAAACAAAACAAAAAAAACAGGTCATATCAACCTTTTATAGTTGCCATGTCATGCTACTCACACAGGGCTCTTAAGCTAGTCACAGCCTCTCCTTGCATTTAATCTCAAATGCATTGAGAGACTCCAGGGGCTGGTGTGTTTGCATAGTCTCTGTTACCTGCACAGCATAATGAGTGTGTTAGTGGTACATATTAAGGCATCTGCTACAGGTTCAGATTAAAGGAACTGGAAGCTCATAGCAGATGTCTGTCTCCTTGGGTTCATCCCAGCCCCTGGAGGGCTATTAGTCGGGAATAGTTAGCGTGGGAGAGGACAGAGGCATGAATCCAGAAGGTGGACTGTCTGGTCCAAACTTTTGATCAGGAGATGCATCCTTTGATGTAGCAGACAGAGTTCCCTCCAAGAGTAATGCTGAGGCCAATGGACCAGTCTGCTTTTCTTTGCATCCTTTGGCAGGTACAGCCCACACTGGTGTGGCTGGGTTTTTGTCTCTGAGCCAACCTCCCATTGGGGCTAATCTGCCTCTTGATATCTTCTGGTCTGTTCTAGTGATGATCTCCTTAGGTCATGGGGTGTGACAGAACGAGGATTTATTTGATACCTATCATATATAAGGCTCAGTAGAAGACATACAGGTTCAAAGGTTAAAGGACCAAAAAAAAAAAAAAAAGGACTAGAGGACACAGAGCTAGCTCACAGTCCAGTACAGCAGACATGCAAACAATAACAGTCATGAGAGAAAGGCCAGGTGGAGGCATGTCCCTTGGTAAGGCCTGCCCTAGAGTAAGAGTGAGCAAATTATGGCCTGCAGGCTGAATCCAGCCTACCACTTATTTTTACAAATAAAATTTTACTAGGATTCAGGAACACTCATTACTTATGTATTGTTTATGGCTGCTTTTGTGATTCACTGTTAGGTTGAGTAGTTGTTAGAGAAACCAAGTGACCTGCAAAGCCTCAAGTAGTTACTGTCTACACTTTTATAGAAAAGTTTGTTGATCTCTGTACTAGATAATGGATTAGCAGGTGGGAGTGTGCCCAATTAAAAATAGGCATGATCCTTATCCTTAGGGGGTTTCTGTACATGCAGCTCACACACAGAATTTAGGGGAACATGGACTGAAGGAGCTGACTGGGGGAGAACTTTGGAGATGTGTGTGTGAAGTTTCTGATTGGGAAGAGTGCCACAAAGCATAGCAAGTGTGTATGTAGCATGAGGGACTTGGAGGAAGCTGTGAGTTTAGAGGTACACCTTCACAGGTGCATAGTCAAGCTGGGGATGATGAGAAACTCAAGGCCAGAGATCAAGCAAAGGATGGAAGGTTGTGAAGACAGAGGGGATTTTATAATCTCAAAGCCATGTTGTGGTAACAAAGATGGTTCTGTATAAATAATCAAAGCAGCATACAACTTTGGAGTTGGAAGCATCCTCAGAGATCATCTAACTCAACTCCTCATTGCATAAGTGAAGAGGAATGAAGGGAAGGGAAGACACTTGATAAGTTCGCCTAGCTAGTGAGCTGGGCAGATCGGGGCCAAGTCCTGTCCTGACTAACTCAGGGCTTCCTTCTCCAGTTGTGAGTTACGCCCTTGGATACTGAACTTGTCATCTTCCTCTTTAAGGGAAAGAGCTATGAAGCTCAAGTCTCATCCCAACATCTCTATTTTAAATTTCTGTAGCCTTCAGATTCCTACTTTTTTTTCCTAGCCTCTAGGATGGTTCTGCCACCTGTAAGCTACTTGAGGGCACGTTGTTTCTGTGAGTTCCTCCTTCCTTATACTGGGGACTCCATGAATGTGTATAAAAGCACTGAACACTGAGGCTTCTGCCTGGCCCATCTGTCATATAGGGTGGAGGTCTGGACTTCCATGGGTCTCTCTTGGTTGGGTAGGGTATGGTGATGTTACTCCATAGCTCTGGCTGGTGTCACTAGGGCTGAAAGGGAGCCACTGAGCCCTGGACCATTATTGTAGCTTCCCATGTAGTCAGTCATGTGATTTATGGCCACCTGTGGAGCCTTTACTCCAAAACACTCACCACCCTTAAACAAAGAGTTTCTTTATGTGTTGAGCATCTCCCAGCAGCCCCATTCACTCATGGAGGATTCAGCTGGGATGCCATGCATCTTCCATGATTGACAGAAACACCTCATTTGTCCTGATGTGTTGATGGAAAGACTAGAGGAACAGCCAGAGAGGACTCTCCAGTTCAGCCCATCCCTAATCGACAGGACACGCTCCTCCCAGGTTCCTTTAAGCTGTGAGAAGACTCTCCTTGGCTTTCCACAACATGCTGGATGGGCCCCAGTCCAAATTCCTCCACTGAGGCGGAGATGGGAAATGTGGGATGGGTGGGAGAGGTCTGGTGGAAAGTGACTTGGACAGAATTTGCCCACAGAGTCCCAGATTGATTTGTCATCTGTACCATGGCCCAAAAGTTGCCAGTGGCTTAGCTGGCTCAGCAATAGAGCCAGAGAACATGAAGCCAAAATTCATGAGCCAGGGACACCAAGTATACTGAGAGAGAGAAAGAAAAGTAAGCTGCCTTAGGGATTTAAAGGAAAAATTAACATAGTTCTGTCTGATCCTGGTAGGACCTATGAGCTCTTCAGTCCTCATCTCTTCTCTTTCAGCCTCTTTATCTGGTCTTGTTAATGACAATATAGAAATCAGTCATTTACAGTAGCTTTGCAAGTAAGGGTGGAATGCTGATAAGCCCAAGTTACCAAATGTTGAAAACAGTAGAAGCCCCAGTGCAAACAGTACTCTATCAATGAAGGAATCTAAGGTACACTTGTATCTGCCACACGCACACCCAGGGTGGTTTCCCAAACCTCTGCACATTCAATTTTCATAATGGTGCAGCAAATGACATTATTTATCCATCTATGGATCAGGTCTTAGTGTTATTAAGTAACTGTCAAGGTCACACAGGTAGAACATTTTAAAACTGTCATGTTTCATGGCCTGTTTCTTCTTCTTATACCATCCATATTATTCAGGAAGCTTGCACAGAGCCCTGACAAGGCTGGCCCTCTTTGTGGGTAGAAATGGAGGTCTAGGGAGCATAATTTAAAAAAAAATTAAGATACAATTCTTTGTAAAAAAATTTTAATTGACATATAATTTTATGTCCTTTTGGGTGCAGTGTGATGTTTTGGTGCATTTATGCATTGTGTAATGAACATCTTAGGGTATTTTAATATAATTAAATCCACCCTTTTAAAATATGCCATCCAGTGGCTTTTAGTGTTTTCATGAAGTTGTGCAACTTCCCTGAGGCAGCATGATTTGAGCCTCTTCAGAAAGACCCGAGGACCTAAACCCTTTCTCCTGCCAGGCTTCTAGTGGGCCCTGATGTCTGCCGTTAATCACTGGAAGCCCCTGTCACAGTATGGCTGGGCAAGGTCAGATCTTCAGCAGCTTCTAAGGCCTCAAAAGGTGGCCTTCTGGGGCTGGGATTGTAGCTCAGCGGTAGAGCGCTTGCCTCGCATGCGTGAGGCCCTGGGTTCGATCCTCAGCACCACATATAAAGCAATAAAATAAAAACATTGTGTCCATCTACACCTAAAAAAATTAAAAAAAAAAAAAAAAGGTGGCCTTGTCACCAAAGGATAAAATGGCCACTTGGTAAGTCCCAAGTTAGGGGAATGAATTCCTTGAGGTCATCCTAGGGCTTTTCTTACCTGGAAAAGATGTGGACTGAATGACAGATAATCCCAGGTGAGGGAATATGTAGAACACAGACCCTTCAGAACAAGGCTAAAGGCAGGTGGAGGCAGGTGGAAGCTGTGATGGGGAGCTCTGGAAAACAGCTGGGTACCAAGAGAGGGAGCAATGGAGTAACTGAAAATGGATTTCCCTCATGTTTCATTTACCTGGTTCTGGTAGAAGCTGGCTGACATCCCAAGACTAGTTTCTGCACTGCTTCTTTGATTCTGTTGGTTGCAGGTTGAATTAAAAGAGCTTAAAAGACCATACATTCTCAGCTTTCTCTGGTCTCAGAGACAGGTATGCAGCTTTCCTGAACATGTGCTATGGGAAGACCTGTCAAGGGCTCTAAGGCAAAGCTGGACTTCCATCTGGGCCAGTGTGCCTCTCCTGGGTGATGAGTCCAGGAGACCTGGATTCTTCCACCACCCACTGTATGTTTCTGAAACCATCTGGATTTCTGTACATCTCCTTTGGTTCCATTTGTTCCAGTGAGCTGTTTTAGAGTACTTACTCTGCTGTAGGCACTGTGCTAGATGCCTGGGTACTTGGGATTTAGTGATGAGCAGGACAGGGACCCAGTCTTTAGGAATCATTTTATTTGATCCTTTAGAAAATGTAAATATCTGAGGCTGGGGTTGTAGCTCAGTGGTAGAGCACTTGCCTAGCCTGTACGATACACTGGTTTTGATCCCCAGCACCATATAATAAATAAATAAATAAATAAACAAACAAAATAAAGTTATTTAAAAAAATGTAAATATCCCCTGGTTTGGCTTTGGTCTTCCTTTCATTTACAACCTGTATGGATGACTTTTCAGATTATATTCCTGAATATAGGTTTTACTTTGGGGCAGAAGAAAGGATATGAAGTGTTCCTATCATCTCTCTCTTTGGCTGTTGCCCTGTGGGTCAGCATCCATGGTAAAGATGTGGACTTGGTTGGCCCACATAGTGTTTTTGGGTCATTTAACAAAAGGTCTCCCTTCCTCAAGATGCTGTTTTGGAAAAAATATTGTTTATATTTTGAAAATTGTGTTAATGTGTTCCTTCTGTCTGATCAGGACATTTTACTATTATCTGCCAGAACACTGCCATAGTAAATATACTGTTAAATAAAAGATACCTTGTCTATAGTTCATGCCCTCTGAATAAGTACTTCCGTGCAGTGCATGATCTGTATACCTGCACGTAGCCACCTTGGTAAGAATAATAAATAGTGGTATTTACAGTCGGTATCTATTACATTTTTCATTCAGCAGAGATGCCTCACCCTGAGTAGAGGCTCTTTGATTCTTTCAAGTTTTAGAATATGAGAATAGGGAAGGGACTCTTGGGGCAGGAAGAAGAAATCCAGGTTTTGACTCTGTTCTGGCTCACTCCTGGGTCTTTTTAGGAGGCTGGGAATTCTGCAGCCCATCACATTATATTTACAGCCAAATGCCTGAAATCCTAGTTATTTAGTCTGAGGTGTGGAGAGAATTCCTTCCCTTCATGAGGTTCAAGGATCTTTCAAGGGGAGGGGACTTTCAGAGGTTCACAGGTGAGCAGAAACTAGAGCTCTGGGAAGGCTCAGGTATTTTGTTCCTAAGGTGCCACAATGAGAAGCGCCAGACTTGGCTCCAGGACCTGGTCTCTGTGTCTCATCAGTATGTCTCTTGTCTTGCCTCAGAGAGAATAGTGGAATAGTAGAATAGTGTGGCTCCACAGTGCAGGACAGACTGTGGGCTGCCACAGTGGAGTGTTCTGTTGGCTTGGGCTTCTCTGAGGGGTTTATTCAGCATGGTTCGTGATTTACTTTCCCTTCCTGTTGTCCCTGGTGCCAAAGGAGGCTGAGCTCCAAAGCAAGTTTTTAGTATTTGCTTTCTTCATCTCTTTGGGCACACAAATTTATTGAGAACTGTGGTATTTTCGGATTTATGAAGGGACTTCTGCCTTTCTTCATAAGACATTGATTTGAAAGTGACCCAAATAGTAATTAGATTTCTCTCTAGGCCAGGGAGGCTTATTCAAGTTTCCTGAGCATGAATTATACCTTATTCTTCTGATTATTTTTTATTATGATTATTGATCATGAAGTTTTCAGGTGAAAGAGGGCAGTGCCTCAGGGAGATCACTGTAGTCTTTAAGAAGACACCATCTGCATCATGGCTAAACTGGAGGAGCCGTTGTCACATGAGACATGCATCTGCCCCATCGTTTTTCCTCAACTTGTTAGCTGTCTTCTTTCCCCTGGACCCCAGGTCCTCTGCTTTGTGTTATGGCATGAGAAAGGGCTAAACATACCACCTGTATTTGATTCAGGGATACCATGCACTAGGTATTGTCTCAGAGGAAACAACAGAGGGGACTTTTGACCCATGAGGGGTTGGAGAGAGGAGTTCTTTGTCATGTTAGTTGAGATAATGTGAATCCTCATTTTGAGTAAAAGACTACCATAGGCTTAGCACTAGGTTGGATACTCAGAGGAACATAGTTTAAGCTGTAGAGCTGGATCTTTGCCTCCTGGAGTCAGACAGAGGAGAGTCAGGCATGGGAGGATACCCACAATCAGCACTGCTATCACAGGTGAGGGCTAAGTGAAGAGACTGGAAGAGTCTGCTGTAGGAGTTTGGGAAGGCTTCTTGTAGAAGGTGCAACTTGAGCTCAAGCCTCCATGGAGATGGTCTTTGGAAGAGAGCCTTGGGGAAGGCTGAGTGGCTCTGCTGGAGGGGACATAAGGGAGCAGCTTAGTCATGGCCAGCACCTCTGTGTGGCCTTACCTCCAAGCTGCTTGGCCTTCACTTTCTTTCTTTCTTCTTTTTTTTGGGGGTGGGGGGAGTGGGGAGAGGTGTGTGTGTGTGTGTGTATGTGTGTGTGTGTACTTGGGATTGAACTACGGGGCATTCGACCACTGAGCCACATCTCCAGCCCTATTTTATTTAGAGACAGGGTCTCACTGAGTTGCTTAGTGCCTCACTGTTGCTGAGGCTGGCTTTGAACATGTGATCCTGAGCAGCTGGGATTACAGGTATTCGCCACTGCACCTGGCTTCTTTCTTAGTTCTCGCTCTTATTTGCTCATTTGCCACCTGTGGTCCACCGGCCTCCAAGCCCTGATGTCCTTAGTCTTTTGTCAGCTTCTCCTTCCCCTCCACTGTCTATGTTTCTGATTATTTCCCCCAGTTGGAGTGACTTGCATTCTTCTGCATTGAATCTCATTTTGTTATTTCCTGTCCCATATTTTCTAAACTCCCCAGGTCCCTTCTCATTTATTTCCCCATCCTCTCTGGTGCTGTTTGCAACACCGCCCAGTTTGTTATCATCTGCAGATTTAATTAGCATGGTTGATGACCCCTCTCTTCCAGACCAGAGGCTATGGGGAAGGACAGGCAGTCTCAGGGCCAGCTCCAAGTGTGTGTGCACAGGGTCACGGCTGTGGAAGAGCCTGTTTTGGCTGTGTGGAGGGGACAAGTTCCAAACTGGTCTCTCACCTCATATAGGGAAAAATGCCCCAGGAGCCAGGTTTTTCTGGGAAAAAAGGGAGGATACTGGAAACTGGATTGCACAAACCCCTTTAATTCAAATTCCTCTGGCCAGAGAACACCATCTGCAGAATCTAATTATTAGCATTGAGTACCTGTTGTGTGCCAGGCATTGTGCTAGGTACCTTCCTTCCATTATTGCCGGTCTTCACAAGTACTCTGTGAGGTCACTGCTGCTTCCAATTATTATTATTTTTTTATTTCACCAAAAGGGAAACTGAAACTCGGAGGGATTATGTTATCTATCCCTGGTCATAGAGAGAGGAAGAGAAAGAATGAGATTTTCAGCTGGGTTTCTAAGCTCTTCCTATAATGCACCCTGCTTCTCAGAGTGTTCACCTACTCCCTCTCCTGTCACCAAAACCACTCTAGGCTAATGGTTTTATTATTTTTTTTGTAGCACTCTAGGCAGGTGGGCTCATCTGGATATTTTTTGGAGTCCAAAAAATGATTCCATTATTATT
Source organism: Geosciurus inauris (assembly GCA_004024805.1). Classification (NCBI taxonomy): domain Eukaryota; kingdom Metazoa; phylum Chordata; class Mammalia; order Rodentia; family Sciuridae; genus Geosciurus; species Geosciurus inauris. The sequence goes on along the minus strand of PVHX01002788.1, from coordinate 7,662 downwards.
TTCATGATAGCAATAGGTCTTTTCCTGAGTGTACCTGATCAATTCATTAATAACAGATCCTAGATCTAGATATTAGCTATCTTGGTGACTTTCATTCATAAACTGACTTCTTGAAACTCTGTCTTAATTTCTCTCAAATCTGAGGGTAGTGGGGTGAAGGTAGGGAATTGGTGTGATCATTGCAAATACCAGGACTAGTGTCAGGCCTGCAGGACAGCACAAGTGGTTTTCAACAACAGCTCCCTGAGCACAGAGACTCAGGGGAGTCCCATATGTCAGGAAGGATAATTTTTCTTGTGTCCACCAAATAATGTTTGATGTCCTTCCCTTCATCCATTAAATGTTAATGCTGCTCCCCAGTCACCATGACAATTGAGAGCCTCCACCCATTGCTAAAGGAGATGGTACAACTCTTGAGGTTTGTGCTATGGAGGCCATATCAAGGCTCAAGAGGGGCTGAGCAGGTGCGGCTGTGTCCCTCTAAAATTCAAGCATGTAACCTCTTGAAATATGGTTTGAGGAGAGTTCTTTAGCTGAAAGCTAATAATCAGTTTTGCTTATTTGTTGAGTATTGGGGATTAAACCCAGTGGTGCTTTACCACTGAGCTATACCCCTAGGCCTTTCTATTTTTTAAGGTAGGGTTTTGCTAAGTTGCCCAGGCTGGCCTCAAACATGTGATCCTCCTGCCTCAGCCCCCCAAGTTGCTGAGATGTAATCAGTTTTGTGGAAGGTTTTAAAACTTCTTTGTACATCCCAGCATTTAGGGAGGCTGAGACAGGAGAATCGCAAGTTCAAAGCTAGCCTCAGCAACAGCGAGGTGCTAAGCAACTCAGTGAGACCCTGTCTCTACATAAAACACAAAATAGGGCTGGGGATGTGGCTCAGTGGTTGAGTGCCCCTGAGTTCAATCCCCGGTACTAAACAAAACAAAACAAAACAAAAACAAACAAACAAAAAAACTTCTTTGTACATGTTTAAAGTCCACCCCGCCTTTCTATCTTGGATCTCCTGAAGAAATGGTCCCCAGAAGGAAAGTCAGAGCCCTGAATTTGAATCCTGCCTCCTTGATCAGCAGAAGGTCATAGGCAAGCGTGTTCCTTTATTTTGTTGGACCACAGCTAGACCAATTTCAGAGCAGATGGATAGGCATTGGTCTCACTGGAGAATGGGTGGAAGTTCCTAATCTGAGCACTATAGAGAAAGGAAGATGACGTTTCGTCAAAGGTCCTTTGGCTAAGAAAACTCTCTCACCATTCTTTATCTTACTGAAGATAGAAGGTATCTGGGTGAAAGTAACGGGTTGATCCATCAAGATCACAGCTGTGAGGTTCATGGGCAACAGCCACATGGTGGGCAGTATGGCCATCACAGCCCACATCTCAGCACACTGGCTGTCCTTCTTCTCTGCTTCAGGGAGGCTGGTCTCCACATGCTGTGCACATTCTTCATTGAAACTTTGCCCATACCATTCTTTCTCTTCTGTCATCCACAATCCTTCTTGCATGTGCAAATTTTATCATAATGCATTCAAAGTATAGCTCAAGTTTCCTCTCTATAAGATCACCTCTGTCTCCTCTAATCCATAACTCTTGATTGCATTGACAGAAAACTAGTTTAAACTGGCTTAAACAACAAAGGCAATACATAAACTCAGGTTACCAGAAAGCCCACAATCTGTTGGTGAGACTTGATCCAGCAGCTTAAATAATATCCCCAAAGACCCCTTACTTCTCCATATTTCTGCTCAACCTTCTGTAGGGTCCACTTCATCCTCTGTTTACTGAATGACCCTTTGGCTGGCCCGGGCCTTTCCTTTATCAAGTGAACTGATTGCCACCCTCCTCATTAGAGTCTGACAGAAAGAGAAACCTTCTCTCTCACAAAACCCTGGCCAACATTTCCTTGAATCCTATTGTTTTCAATTGCATTACAAGCATATTTCAGAACCAATCATTGTGGTCAATGATTGAGGTGAGTTTTCAAGCTATTCAGGCTTCTCTCTGGAGTTGTTGGAGGGATCAATGCTACTAAAAACATACAACTGAGATCCAGGAATTTCTAGAGGCAAGATAAGGACTTTTAAATGTATGGAAAGACTGCTCTCTGAAAAAAGATCTGGCAATTATTGATGGGTGAAAGGGGAGACAAAGAACAAATGACCATTCATTAGTTGTCTTTTCCCTTTGTACATTAATAACCCCAGTCATGATTGTCATTTTTCTTCTAAATTAGATATCATTTATCTGGTTTCCAAAAAGATTGAAGACTGTACAATGATACGATGGCTTTTCTTTCTTTTGTGTGTCCTTGACGCTTAGCACATTTCTGAGCACACGGTTTCTACACAATAAATACTTGTTGAATTGAAAAATGTTGGGATGATTGAGTCACAGGAAAATAGTGAAGATATTCCTTAGGGGAGAGGCGAGTCCCCACCAAGAGAAGGCTGGGGCACATCACTGGGTTGGGCAGTTAATTACTGATAACATGAAAGTTTTATAGAAGTGTCTTGAGGAATGGAAAAAGGTAGTAAAATCAAAGAATCATAAGTTTTGAGTTGGGATAGGGGAACTTCCAGAGGTAATATAATAGACTTTTAAATGCTTCAAAAGGCTGCTCTCTGAAGCATTTTCTCTCTGAAGCATATATTTTCATATTGGTCAAAGAAATGAAGGCCAGGAAGGAGATAGTGAGCATTCCTGCCCAAAGGTTTGATGGCTGTTGAACTTAGTGGTGCTCATTGGTGATCCATAAGGTGACCCTAAGATTTATTATCCTACCCAAGACATTTTTTAAAGTGCTAGAATGTTAGACTAGGTGGGATGATGAGGCAAGGGAAATAAACTGGAACTTTCCCAGGCCAACCAGGACCCACCGGTCCTCTGTGGTCTGAATATTTCCCAGTCACCAACTGGGGTACCATTTGCCCACCACTCTCCATCTGCCTTCCATTCCTTCCATAGTGAAATGCTCCCAGTGTCCTGGTGGGGGCGAGTGGGAAGCACACACACAGTTTGGAGTCTGCAGCATCTGATTTCACTTGCAAGACATAGACTGTTCAAAATAGTTTTACTGTGACGAATAGGAAAGGGCAGCATTTCTCTTTTTTTTCCCTCATGGTTATCTATGACCTTTCCTCCTTGGGTTGGGGCTGGTCCTATGTGCCTGAAGCCCAGTTGTTAGCCTGCCTTAGTTTTGGGAGAGGCCCTGTCCTTTCTGTTAACATCTTCAGGGACTATGGATCCTTAGACTTTTTTTTTCTTTTTTCTTTTGTAGAAATTTTATCTCTGGCTGCTGGATTCTGAGCAGCCTGTTTCTTTCAGCAGTGCAAACGCTCAAGAGAAACAATGGTTTGTTCAGTTCTATGTCAGCGACTATTGCCCTTGTGGGCTCAGCTGTGATTTCCTTCATGGTGGGATTGCTAAAGAGGCCAAGGGGCATGTTTTGTAGTTTATAAAATACTTAGATGTATATAATCTCATTTAATCCTGACATACCACAGAATCATCCTTTATTTCTGAATATTTGTTAATTAAAAACATAATATATAACACATTTAAACAAATATGTTTATTTAACAAATAATACATTTTAATAAAAATATTTTTTAAACAAATTTGTAGAAAGTTGTGGCATTGTTTCACACTTTTGTATATCTTTTGCCTCTAACTTTATTAAGGTATAATTGATGTAAAATACACTGCAAATATTTAAAGTATGTAATCTGCTGAGTCTTGACAAATGTACATCTGCGATGATGAATATATTACCATTCCCAACATTTCCGCATGTCCTTTTTTAGTCTATTCTTCTCTCCTCCAAGTGGTATTTTTAAAAGAATATTTTCTTAGTTGTCAATAGACCTTTGTTTTATTTATTGCTTATTTATATGCAGTGCTGAGAATTGAACCCAGTATCTCTCAGGTGCTCGGCAAGTGCTCTACCACTGAGCTACAACCTCAGTGGTATACAACCTAAGTGGTATAATAACTGATAGTTATTTTAACAATGATCCTTCATCTCAGAGAGCTATGGTGGTTTGTCAAAATGGCCCAGCTGGTATATAACAGAGTTGGTGTCCAAGGCTAGGTCCTCTGGTCCTGGAATTCATAGCCTTCCCATGGCCTGTCTTGCATGGTGGTAAAGATTATTCCTGTTTCTACCAATTGTGGGATTTCTGAAGTAGAATGAAATTTAGAGAACACTTCATCACACTCTACTGCTGACTGCCTATGTGGATCCTTTAGGTGCTGAGCTGCTGCCCTCAGGAGGATCTGTAGCTCAGGGATTAATTGGGGAGTAAGTTCTCTCAGTCCTTGAGGTGGTGGGTCTGAGTCCCATTTTCCTGGGTTTCCCCTTGCTGCTTCCTCTTCAGCTGGACTTTGGGCAGTGGTTCCTGGGTGAATCTTGTCTAGTGTGCTGTAAGAGGCCCTACAAAGAGTACAGACTATGGTGACTGTTCCAGAGATCATCTCTTCTGGGTGCCTACCCATTTTGGTGCCCAGAAGTATGACAAGAGTAGCTGAGTTTCCATCTCCAAGGGATTCTGGCTGGATTGTCCCCAGTCTTTAGTTGCAGACTAGGGGAAGCCTTTTTCATAAGAAAGGTCATGTTTCTGGTCTTTTAGGATCTGAGACAGGGCTTGGTCAGTTTCTGGACCTGCCCTCTGCCTTGGTTGGTCATTGACCATCCTCCTCACCTTGGAGAGGTGATTTCCTTTCTCTCACCCAAGGAGTTCCTAGGAGCAAGTTTTCATCTTTATTCCCTTTGTCAGGGAGTTCTTCCCTGTGCTTAATGCCAAGTTGTGGTGTCTCTGGGGGGTCCCTGATCATATGTTAGAAGTTCCTGGAACTGCAGTGAAGTTATGGCTTTGGAGGTTAAGGCAGTGACATGGATAGATGAAAGTGTTCTGTGAGCAAAGAAGTTATGAGACCCATCTCAGATGAATCCCTGCTCTGTGTCAGAAGGTCCTCCATCCCAAGGCTATCCACACTCCTCCTTAGTCCGTGATAATGGCTCCTGGGCCACAACCTCAGCAGCCTGATAGAGCCTGTCACCTGTGTGAGCATCAACTATGATGATCTGAGAGTGTGGGGTTCCCTGGGGTCTTCTCACCCTCACTGTGGGACCATGTACCTTTCGTCCCTACTGATCCCAGTTTCCTAGGTTGGTAATATCTTGGAGGAGTCTAAGGCAGCCTGTCTTCCCTTTTCTCCCCCTCTGCTGCTTCCAGGCTCCTCTCCCTGCCCTTCCTCTGACAGTCCCATTTTCAGGCCATGATGTGCTGCAGCTGATGTTCTCAGCTCACAGCAGGGTTTGGGACCAGAGTACATGGAGGTCTCTGGGGTCAGCACTGAGGTGGCTTGGCAAGACTGTTGGGAAGGAGGCTTGTGGAGTATCAGTTTCCAGTGTTTGGCTGGGGCTGCCTCCCATTCACTCCTGTCTCTCTAGAGGGAGGATGTGGTCTTGTGAAGCCACATGCAATCTTTGGATTACAAGAAGACAAGCAATCAGCATAATCTCACCAATAGCCTGGAGAAGCAGCAAGAGTGCTGGAGAGAGGTGAATAGAGAGGTGGAAAATAGTCCAACCTACTCTCCAGCCCCAGCCACCTAATCTTTTGGGAAGCAAGGGGCTGCAGGATTGCCTGTCCCTTATGGGCAATGTGGATGGATCCTGGTGCCAGGCCACCTGGATTCCATTTTTGGCTCTGCTGTTGCTTAGCTGTATGTCCAAGTCCAGACGACTACAAGGCTCCAGGTCTTCATTTGTTCTGGAGGATTATTGGTGTCCCTGGAGGGCTTCCTGGCTCTAGAGTCCTGTGGCCAAATTAGTTCACTCCTATGAAAATTTTCTGTGCCCATAAGCTGGCTCAGCCCTGAGCTGTCAGCATGGGGATGTTGAATGACACCAGAGTACTCTAATGCTTGACAAGTAAAGATACCAAAAATATTTACACTGGAAGGCTGTCTTGTTTTCCAGATATCCCCAATCCTTATCTTTACTGTTATAATACCCCTATATGCTTATAATTATGGCAGAGAGATTCCAGGTCTGTCCAGCTTCAGTTCTGTTCAGGTTGGCTGTCATGAGTACCAGAATGAGTTAGTGCAATTGCACAGGGAGCTGGGATCTGCAAATGCAGTGAGGACCTGGGGCTACCATTAGAACAGGAGAAGCCATCTCAGCTCTTTATAAAGTTTATGATTGGGTGGAGAATTGAGTGACTTTAGTTATTGGCATGAGAGAAACATTCAGAAAAGACAAATAATTAAATTATTTCCTAATAACTAAAATAGATTTAATTTTCTTGGCCACAATATACCAATTACTTTCTGGACTATGGTTGCCAGTTTTTAGAAAGTGGTCACAGGATCCAAATAGAACCAACAGGTGTCTGTGTATTGAAGTTGCAGTAAATATTTACTGAGCATTAACTACATGCCAGGTGCTGTAGTTGCTGCTGAGGACAAAGCAATCAATAAGATACATGTTTTCTCCATCCTCCTTGAGCATCAGGTCTATCCAGGAAGGTGTCAAAACCTAATGACAACATGATTGAAATGATGGATCACCGCTATGGAGAAGGGCAAGGAACTATTCAGGCAAGAGCAGAGGACCAACTATAATCCAGAGGCACAGGAAAGCCTACCCCAAGGAAAGAATATTTAATTTGAGATCCAAATAGGGGTTGGCTGGGACTGGGGGTGGGGAGAACTTTGCAATGAAGGAGAAATAGCAGGAAGGGGTCCTGAGGTGGGAAGTTGGCTGGAGCAGTTGGACACCAATGAGGAGGGCTGTGCAGGTGGAACCTGGGGAAGAGCAAGAGAGGTGCTGGTGCCTTAGACAATGTGCATATCATTAGGCTTAATACTGAAGCAGCTTCAGAAGGAAGGGAGCATAGGAGGCAAAACACTGGCTGATTGGGCAGGACTCAGGTTCAAGCTGGTGTCTTAATTTTGCCTCTTTGTGAAGCCAGTTCTCTATTGATGTACTTAGTGGTGAATAGGTTCAACCTAGATTACTGACTAATAAATCCAAAGGTCAGGTTATGATTGAGGAGTATTCGTTTCTCTTGAGAGAACACTCACACCCACTTCTTGGGTACCTCTCCTTAATATCTAGGACTGGAGAAACAGGTTTTTGTAGAGCTTTGTGTAAACAGAATCACAGTGAAAGGCATTGCATAGTTTTGTGGGAGATTTCAACAGAGCTGGAGAAATTTCCTGCTCTACTGTAATATGTAAAATCACATTTCTTGCCCCTGGAATTGTTGCGTGCCATGGATGAACAGGCATGGGCTTTCCTGCAGAAATATTTGTGTGCTGGTTTTCCTTTCTCTGATGATCAGCATCAAATTATAGGTACAGCTCATTTTGCACAAACTTAAATCTTAATTGCCTGATGAGATTTGGGAGCTCCTCTAGCCATATTTATTATTAATTATTTATTTATGGAACCTATTTTAGGGATGGGTAATATGCTCTGATTGCTTATACTTTATGTCAACTTTCATGTCAGTTTCAGAAAGCTTTTTGACCTTGCCCTTGAATTCTGGAAATGCATTATGTTTTTTCTTCCATATTTTTATTGGTGCATTCTATCTGTATATAATGGTGGTATTTATTATTATATTTTCTTTTTTTTTTTTTTTTTTTTTA
>PVHX01002787.1:97276-159890 GCA_004024805.1 Geosciurus inauris | reverse complement strand
GAATGCCTCCTCCATGCCTTCCACCTCCTCCCCTTCCAGAGGCACTACACTCTCTTCGATCCTCCATCCTGCCCTTGACCTTCATGCATCCTGACAAGAGTGAACCAGCTCCTCTCCTGGCCCATCCTCATATCATTTCCTTCTTTCTGTGTCACCCACCAGCATCTTCTTTCCCAGTCCTTGAGCCTCTCAGCCAGCCATTCTCTGAATGCCTCTTCCCAGCCCACCTTCCCTCACACATGCAAAAATACTTCACTTGTTTAAATTGTGCTTATCACTTATTTCGGACAGGCTGGTCCCCCAGTTTGGCCATTTCTGTATCACTACACAGTTGGTTTCACCCCGAGCTAGCTGCATGTCCTTTCATTTCCCATTGTACTCCTAGCAGAGCAGGGCTCCCACCACCCTTCATTCCCATAAATATTTATAACACCACTCCAAATATTAGCAATGCATTTGAAAAACATATCCAATTTTACCAGGAACCTGATAGTATATTCAAAGCTAGTCACTGTCTTTCCTCCTTTGGCAGCTTACTTTGGAAGCTAGAAAACATCTCTTGTTCATAAAAAATAAATTAATTAATTAAATTAAAAATTTGACCTCTATTCACCAACACAACACTGTGTGGAAATTTTGCTTTAAATAATTAAGAACACTAATAAACTACAAAGCAGCCTTTCTACCTTGTTATAGCAGGAGATGTCCATTTTAACGAGGCATTGATACAGTGTAGTGATTTTGATGTTCCCCTGATTTCATTAAATTTGGATTATGTATGTGTGTGTGTGTGTGTGTGTCCATAAGTACAAACTCAAAGACCAAAAAGTACAAACGTTGTTTGAAAGCTAATTAAAGTGGCCTTCAGGATATGGGGAACAGTGAGAAACTAAACAGTGTCTCCCTGCCAGCCTCCCTCTCCATTATAAGCAGGCAGTTCAGAGTCAGCCAGCATTTCTGTTTGGGGAGTTTAAAACAGCTGGTTAATGGCCCGTGGACATGAATATGACCCACCCCAGAGGCATCCATCAGCTGGGCCCCTCCCCCACCAAACTCCCCTAGTCCTGACACTTTGAAATGGGGGACCTTCCTTGGATAAATCCATTTCATTTATGTGATCTAAAGAAGGATTTTCTACTCAGTAGTGGTGACCAGGCAGAGTCTTGGGCACTAGGCCTGCTGGGGACCTTAGCATCCTGGCCAGCTAGATCCCGCTGTCACCACTGGTCCAAGCTTCCACCTGGTTTAATAACTCACCTGGCCTGACACCTCCACCTAGCCTCACCACCCCGCTGCCACCTAGAAGAGGTGACAGAAGAACAAAAGGCCCATAAGGTCCCCACAGCTTCTAAGAATAAAGCAGCTTCCCTTTTCCCTCATTAGTCATCAGCGTGCCCCCTTTGGAGCCACTTAGAAAGAAGAGGTGAAAAACTACAGAAGCACACCTCTTTGGGACTCCTGTTGCCATCCTGCAACCTCTTTAGGCCCCTTCTGCTCACCCCAGCCCTGCTTCACTCAGCACACTGGGAGAGGGTGTCGCACAGCCGAAGGAAGAGAAAGAGGTTTATCAAGGACACCTTTGGCCTCCATGCTTTTTCTCTGGTGTTAATCCTGAGGACAGTCCATTCTTCCTTGCTAGTCTGTGGCACACTTGGGAAGATTCTGGACTTCAGGGTCAGAGAGACCTGGATACCATTTCTCACTGGGTAATTTGGAGACATTATTTAACCTCTTTATGTCTACAATTCCTTATTTGTCAAACAGGGGCAATCATAGGCCAAGATGATGAAACAATTATGAGAATTAAATTAGGTAATGAATGTAAAGAAATTTTGGCATTCTGTCTTGGAATATAGCAGGTCTTCAATCACATAGAAAGATAGATTATGTGCCTAAATCATTACAAGGGCATATTACACTTTCTTTGGAAACTAATATGTAAGTACACACACAGTGATAGAGAACTCATGAGACTCAACAAGGAGGAAACTCTTGCCATTGAGAAACGGTTGAAATCACTTCATTAAAACCCTCTACCTCCTAGTTTCCCCAAAACTGATGGGCACAGGATCCTCCCTAGCATTTCAGTTCCCCAGGCTGCATGGGGAACCAACCTCTTTTTAAAAATGGATCCGAATCTCAGATGAGGACACCATCCTGTTCTGTGCTTAGCTCTGGCAGTTTCCCTACCAGTTCCACACAACTTAGATCACTCTCCTAGTTCCGCTCTTGCCCAGACCATATAGGCTATTCTCACAACAGTGAGAGGAATCTTTTTTAAATAGTAAGTCCATCTACAACTAAAAAAAATATTTAAAAAAAATAAAATAAAAAAATAAGTCAGATGGAGTCGCTCCCTTGCTTGCAGGGTCCCAGGAGCTTCCCGTCCCACTCAGGGTAGAATCCCAAGTCCTCATGGCTACCCACAAAGCCTTCCATGACACGCCCCCACTATGGTCTCTTCAAACACATGCCGGCCATGGGGTCTTTGCATTTGTTCTTCTTGGCTGGAAATTTTCTTTCCCACCATACATGAGTTTCTCTGTCACTTTACAACTCTTTTGAGCTACATTGCCAGTGCTTTTTATTTTGAGACAGGGCCTTGCTAAGTTGCCAAGGCTTGCTTTGAATTTGTGATTCTCCTGCCCCCACCAACCGAGTCTCTTGGTTTACAGTTGTGCACCATCACACAACTCTGAGTTTTTAAAAAGTAATAGTCTTTTTTTTTTTTAGAGCAGTTTTAGGGTCACAGAAAAAAAATCAGTATTAACACCTTGTCTTAGTGTGATACACTTGTTACAACTGATGGACACTCTCTGAAGTGCATAATTTACACTAGGGTTCACTCAGCATTGCACATTCTATGAGTTTTAACAAATGCATAAAGTCACATATGTGTCATTAAACTATTACACAGAATAGTTGCACCACCCTGAAAACCCTTGGGCTCCACCATCCATCTTTCCTTTCTTCCCTAAACCCTTGGCAACCACTGATCTTTTTACTATTGCTCTAGTTTTGCCTTTTCCAGAATGTCATATAGTCAGAGTTGTACAGCATGTAAATTTTTCAGACTGACTTCATTTAACAGGATGCATTTAAGGCTCCTCCATGTCTTTTTGTGACTTGGTAGCTCTTTTCTTTTTTGTTTCTATTGTATCATTGTATGAATGTACCTATTGATAGACATCTTGTTTCCTTCCAATTTTAGGCAGTAATGAACATTCATGTGTGCAAGGTTTTGTGTGGACATATAGTTTCAACTTACTTAGGTAAACCCCAAGGAGCATGCTTGCTGGGTCATATGGTGAAAATATAGATAGATTTTTATGATGCTGTTCAACTATCTTCCAAAGTGGTTGTACCATCAGCAATGAATGAGAGTTCCTGATGCTCCATATCTTCACCAACATTTGATGTTAGTGTTTTGGGTTTTAGCTACTCTGACAGGTGTGTGGTAGTATCTTGTTATTTTAATGTGTTGTTTTCCTACAAATGTTCAGGGCCTGGTGAAATATTAGGCACCATGTACATCTCAGTGGATGTATGTGAAATGGAGGGAGTGGCATGGGTTGGGGTGGAATGGACAGAAGTGGAGCTCCCACTAGAAACTACACAGATTTGATTACTGTCAGATGCCAGTGCCAAGGCTATTTTACTGCTCCTGGAGAGGTCCCTTCCTTGAGGAGAAAAGGCAATAGCATTACAAAGGTCATGGGTAGTGATTCCAAAGGGTTGTTTTGCTTCCATTAACATTAGCTCATGAGCAGTTGTGTAGTTCCCAAGCTGTGTGCACCCTGGGCTCCTGGACCTATTTGAGCTTATTCTGGACCTCATAGGACACATTCCCTTAGGATCAATTTGCATAACCAAAGACCAGGTGACTTGCTTAGGTGTGATTCAAAAAAACGAGAGATCTGGTCGAGCTGTATGATCACGATTGGGGTCTCTGTCTCTTTTTTATCTGTGTCTGCAACATCCCTTTTGTCCAGAGTCTGCTTATACCCAAAGCCAGCCCCTATTCACTATTTTCCATAAGAAATCCAAACCAAAAATTTTATGATTTTTAATGATATTGGTGAAGATGTATAACACCACACAACACACAACCTCCTAACACCTCGCTAGCTTTTTCTTCTTCCTTTTTACTCTTGTGCCTCAAGACAAAATAACAACATAAATAAAGCTCTTCTTTTCTTACCCCAAATAACATTGGCTCTTTCTCGGAAATCTTAGTCCCAGAAAACAGCCAAGCTTCAAAGGAATTGACTGCAAAAGTGAGCTTTTTAAGGCATGTTCTCAAAAAGGCAAGTCTCTTTCTAAGATGAATTTTTTTTTGTACCAACTACTAAGGGGACAGTAGGTTTTTTTTTTCTTCTTTTTCCATCTCATCATGCTTGAGATCTGCAGCTGAGTAGAGTAGGGCATCTGTCATAGAGACCATTTCCTGACCTGGACACAAGTGCTCATGGCTGAGTTCTGCAATAAAAGGGAAAATCAGAGAGTGTTTTCATCATTATCTCTGCAGGGCCCTGAGAATATGAGGCACCCACCACATTGGTCCCAGCAGCTCTGCATGGATAGGTGATGGTGTCAGAGGCATTCAGAGTGCCTGATGATTCCCATACCCAGATACTAGTCCTTCAGATCAGACATTGGTGGGTGGCCACTGCAGGGGTGGCCCAGGTGAAGAGTCAATGCCTAGAAGATGCTGTTGGAGTTGGTCTGATCTGGTGTCATCCAATAAACAGAGAAGAAACCTGCAGGCTCCAGTGCACAGCCAAGAGAACTAATGCAGAAAATTCACATGAGATACCTGATCTCCAGGGTGTCTTAACGCTTTGGGAAGAATTTTAGCATTAAAGAGATTAACGAGTAATTTCCATTATGTATATATATACCACAGTTTCTTAATGCAATATTACTCAGCATTAAAAGAGAATAAAATGATGGCATTTGCAGGTAAATGGATGGAGTTGGATAATATCAAGCTAAGCGAAGTAAGCCAATCCCCAAAATCTGAAGGCCGAATGCACTCTCTGATAAATGGATGCTGATCCATAATGAGGGGAGGGGGCATGGGAAGAATGGAGAAACTTTGAATTGGGCAAAGAGTGGGGAAGGAAGGGGGCATGGGAGTGGGAAGATGGTGGAATGAGAGGACATCATTACCCTAGGTACATGTATGATTGTACAACCAGAGAAACAAAAATTTGTGCTCCATTTGTGTACAATGAAACAAAATGCATTCTGCTGTCATGTATAACTAATTGGAAACAATTTACAAAAAAGATTAATGAGCACTTAGGGAGGCTGAGACAGGAGAATCGCAAGTTCAAAGCCAGCCTCAGCAACGGCGAGGTGCTAAGCAACTCAGCGAGACCCTGTCTCTACATAAAACACAAAATAGGGCTGGGGATGTGGCTCAGTGGTCAAGTGCCCCTGAGTTCAATCCCTGGTACCAAAAAAAAAAAAAAAAAAGATTAATGACCCTACAATCTTAGCAAGGGATAGCAAGGTGACCCAATGAGGGTCTTTGTGTCAGATTTCTGCAAAGAATGGGAAACTATGCATACAATGAAATATGAGCCCTGGACATTTGCCTTCCACAGAACAGAGCAGAGTGGCTTGTCTTGCTCAGGGTTATTTACAAATAACTTCAAAGTGTGGTGGAAACAGAGCTCAGCTAACCTGGCCTTCCCTTCTCTACTATTCTCCCATCTCTCTTTTCTCCTTCCTTTCTGGGGGACACAGACAAGGGGACAGTGTTACAAAGGTTTTTCTTTCTGATCCAGGAAGGGTCACAGACTGCGCTACCTTGGAGCCAAGACACTCTTGGGTTTCCACGGCAGCTTCTGCCTCCCTCCATCATTCCTAGAACTCCCAGGAAACCTGGTTGACGCATGTGAGCTAAGATCGTGGTACCTCTGGGTAAGTCATGCCAGAAGCTACTTTAGAAAGGTTAAAAGTCTTGCTCTCATAAATCTCAGAGCAAGCCTGTTGGCTTCATAGCCTGCTGGAACAGTTTGATCATTTTTAAAACGTGGGTGCTCTCGTCCATTCTTCCGTCTGTTCCACCCTTGTCGTTCTGTCCTCAATAGCCTTTTAATCTCCTCAAGTTGTAAATGGATGGTGCACAAATTAACAGAAGACATCTACTGGAAGAGAGCTGAGAGTTCAGCGCTATTGTAAGTTTTACTCGATGTCAATACTTGTTTCATTTAATGACCGGCATGAGGACAGGCATAGAGAGTACAGGAAAGTTAGTGTTACTAGTGATAACTCTTATGCTAGAGTTCATGGTTACCAGAAGCTTCCAAGGAGACGCTCTTGTCATGCTGGCCTCTCTCCCAGGACTCACGGTTGTTTAAGCTTCCCCCAACCAGCCAGGGTGCCGCCAGGGTGCAGCCAGGTGCAGAAGACTCCCTAACCTCATGCCTTCTCCTCTCTCATCCTGGTACCTGCTGCTTCCTCTCCAGCATGCAGGAATGGAGTTCTAATCAGTTTCTCAAAGGCTGCATGCTTTGACCTCAGGGTCTCTTCTTCCAAAAAAACTGCAGTGAAGTTGCAGCTGGACTATCTACTCTACCTGCTTTCTTTTCTTTTCACACCAAAATTCCATGGCTTTGCCCTTCTGTGGGTTCTTCTGTATTTTTTAAAATATTTTTTTAGTTGTCAATGGACTTTATTTCTATGCGGTGCTCAGAATCAAACCTAGTGCCTCACACATGCTAGGTAAGCACTCTACCACTGAGCCACAAACCCAGCCCTATTCTGTATTTTTAACGGGCATCAATGTTTATGGCTTTCCTTCATACCATGTACCATGTAATGTTTAATATTTTTTATTATATTCTCTTTCTTTCTTGTACACACACCCCACAGTAAAAGCATTTCTCCCCAAGTCTCACTTCTTAGCATTTCTTTTACCTATACAGTTACCCGCTTCCCATCTCATTTTCTACTATGCTGTGATGGGAAACTTAGACTTACCGTGCCCATATGCTCTATAATAAGTAATATGGGGACTTTGTTTATGGTCCTTTGACTCCAGAGCCTGGTCTCTTCATCCAAGGCTGGGTGTGTTAGTGAGAACCTGGAATCTGTCTTGACACCAGCACCTCATTGCTGTACTTCTCCTGCACTTCCAGACCACCCATCCTTCTGCATACTAGGTTTTATTTTTTTGTTTGGGGGACCTTTTTACACTCCCTTCTACCTTACTGTGCTAGCCTCAGGCATCCTGGTGTAAGCAATCCCACTCAATAATCTTCCCCTGCCACATTCCCTATCATCAAAGCTCTTATACCTTCTTTCAGATGCTAGAGGGAGGCAATCTGTTTTATTTTTAGACCCAATTCATAAAATGAACCTATATTTAGAATCATTCCAGCAGTTATTTTGGGTAGTATTTAGAATAGCAGTGTTTTTCCTTGAGCAACAAAACTAAACTTTGAACATGACCTTCCCAGCCTCAAACCTGAAAACGAGAAAAGCCCATGAATTGAAAGTAATGAAAAGAATTTATAATGACTAATGCACACCAAATTCCTTTTGCGGACAAAATAAGTATTTTTGAAATAAATTTAAAAACTTGATAAATAACATATGATTCCATTCGAACAAGAGTCAAAGATATTTTTGTTTTAGAGTTCCATTGTGTTTCTGGGCTCATGTGGAGGGCCACAGAGCAATTTATTCTCAACCTACTTTTCTGTTATTTGATGTAGAAGACTGCACATGAAAGAGGAAGAAATATCTAGAGCTGGGCTGAGAAGGTGTGAATCTTGGATGGATGGTGTTCAGTACTTCCATACGGTATCAGGTTGCTTAAGGTTCTTTCTATATTGATATCAGTCGTCTCAGAATAACTTTTCTTCTGAATCTAGACTGTTCATATTACTTTAATATTATTAGAATATTTTCAAAATGTTCTTAGCTATTCTTACCTGTTCTCCAGATGAACCTTATAATTATATTGCCAAGTTCCAAAAAGCATAGTCTCATCAGAATATTGATTGAATTTTTAAAAAATGAACAAACTAAGTTGGGAAGAATTAACAATTTTACACTATTCAATCTTGTTATCTAAACATGTGTTATATGTCTCTAGGTTTTTAAAGCTTACATTTATAAGCAGTGGGTATATTTTGCTATTTTCCTCCCAAATTGTGTTAATTTTATGCTTTTTATATTTATATTTTTCTTTAAAATATTTTATTGGCACATTGCAGTTATACATAATAGTGGGATTCAATATGCCACTATTATGTATATTTTGTATATTATTATATTTTCTTTAAAATATTTTATTGGCACATTGCAGTTATACATAATAGTGGGATTCAATATGCCACTATTATGTATATTTTGTATATTATTATATTTTCTTTAAAATATTTTATTGGCACATTGCAGTTATACATAATAGTGGGATTCAACATGTCACTATTATGCCATATTAGTACATGTACGTAATTAGTGCATCTCATTCCCCAGTACCTTCCCTTTCCCTCTCCTCCTTCCCTGTGGTTCACTTGCTCTACTCTACTGATCTCTATTCTATTATTATTTTAATTAATGTGTTATAATTATATACATATGCTTCTTTTTAAAAAAATTGATTTCTGCTGTTACTTCTGCTATCATATTCCATTTTCCTAAGACTTGTTCTATTCTATTCTCCTTTTGTTTTCCTCAAAATAAGAACATTGTTTAAGCCATGAGTTGGGTTCTTAGTAGAGCATTGGCTGCCCCCATTAGACTTTGAATGGGGTGATCTGTTTTGTTTTACCCTTGTAGTTGCTAATAGTCCATTTGATTCAACCGTGGATTAAGATTGCTTTGTTCTATTTTAACTGATTGAATGTTTAGCTTTATTCTTTTGAGATTTGTTATTTGGGAGATAGAGAATGTGATCAAGAAATAATAACTATAATAATAATGCCAATAGACAACAAGCACTGAGGCTTGATAAGCTCGGCAAATACTCCTTTCCTCTTAACAACACCCATGGAAGTTAGCTATTATTAAACATTCACATTTTTTACATTTTTTTAGTTATAGATGGACACAATACCTTTATTTTATTTATTTATTTTTTTAGGTGGTGCTGAGGATCGAAGCCAGTGCCTCATATATGCTTGGCAACTGCTCTACCGCTGAGCCACAACCTCAGCCCAAACATTCACATTTTACAGATTAAGAAACCAAGGTTGTGTTAGTGAGCCAGAATGTCTTATCCTGCATTCTTTTTCAGTTCTTATAATGATTTCAATGCATCTGAACATGTGGAGGTCATCACTGAGCCTGGCATTTATGACTAGCTTTGGTACAACTCCACAGATGCTTGATAAGAAGTCTGTTTACAGTTATGGACTTTGAAGTCGACCTAGTCATTAGCATTCTCTGCCCTATTTGCACTGCCTACTATATCAAACACAGAGAGGTTTCTTAAAATCTCAGGGATTGCGCTTCTATCAGCTTCTACTGCTGGTGCCTGGAGCAACCCTCTCCTCATTATTTCCACTGTCATCTCATTTGTCGCCTTTACATGTCAGCTGCCTGTCTCTTGGTTTTATTCTGTTTCACAGCAAAGGCTTGCCTTCTTACATACTTACATACCTTTGACTGCCAGCAAGTGGTCGTAGTAAAATTCTCCTCTCATTTCAGAGATCTGCTCACTCACTGAGCTGTGGAAATCATGTCCTACTCTCTCCCTCAGTCCTCTTTCTTTCTGTTTCTTCCGGTCTTGGTGGCTGCTGGAAGACAGGGGCATTGGAGTAATGTTAGCCTTAATCTCTGTCTAGCTGGATGCAGGTCAGGTTTCCTCTTTAGCTCGGTGTGTGGCTTATCAGTCAATATGTGTAGGTCCTACCCTGATTCTTTGTTCCATCAGGCATTTTGTATTCAACCTTTCTGGACTGAGAGAAGGCCTTGGCTCTCCCCTCTGTCTGGCTTTCTGAGATGGTGACTTGTGTGACCAGTAAGAGATAATCTGCACTGGCACAGTGATAGAGCTCCTCCCATCTCTACCTTGGTTCCCAACAACTTTTGTCACATGTGGATTCAGGAACCCACAAATTCTATGAGAATTTTTAAATTCCATACTTCTATTTTTGTAATAATCTAAAAAAGGCTATTATAGAGGTTAATCTCATCTCAGTGATGATCTTCAGTTGAAAGATATTTGCATAGAATCAGATTTAGTCACATTTCTCAAAAATATTATTAGTTTAACTTGAAAAATTGGATTATTACAGCATTGTATTATTGTTACATTTCCCGATTTTCATGTTTATTGTTGTTATATAAGAAAGTTCTTGTTCTTAGGATTTAGATACTGGAATGTTTATGCATATGAATGAAACCACGATATCTGCAAGATACACCCAAAGAGTTCACTGAGCAAGTGTGTGTCTGTGTACCCATGTGTAGATAGATAGTTGAGCAAATGGGGCAAAATGTCAACAACTGTGTTAGCAATTGGGAAATTGGGGTGAGGGTTACACCTGGTGTTCTTTGAAATTATTGCAACTTTTTTGAAAGTCTAAAATTGTATCAAAATAAAAGGTTATAGAAATGTCATGATTTTGATAGTGCACAAAGCGTTTTCAGAATGTGAAAAAGTTCTTTTTTCCCATTTAAAAGTTGAGAAAGACATCAATAACTCTTCCACTGTGCCACAGATTGATCACCAGACGGATCCATTTTAAAAATCCCAAGCATTTTACTTTTCCGCTTGGAATTTTCCACTGGCTCCTGAACATCATGTTCAAAGTGCCTAGTCTGGCCTGTTGCTCTGTGACACAGCTCTTGGCAGTTCCAGCTTCAGCTACTCCTCACCTTTCATTTAACAACACCACCTGCTTGTGGCTTCCTATGAGTACCTCATTGCTTTATTCTTCTGTGGCTTTGGCTGGTTTAGTCCAAAATGCAACTCCCTAATTCCCCCTCTTCACCCACCCTTCTCTCTCTGAGTAACTGTTAATCATTTGTTAAAACCCAAATTAGGTCCTCCTCCAGGAAGCCTTCCTTGAATCCTCACAGGCTTAATGTGTCCACTCTGGGCTCTGGTGGCCCCTGTTACACCCTACATCATGACCTCTTAGTAATGTCTGTGTCTCCACCAGATTGTCAGCTCCAAGAAGGCAGAGTAGTTAGTTGTCCTTGCTCTGTGTCCTGCACACCTAGTGCAGTGACCAGGAACAGAGAAGACATATATTATCTGAGGAGCCGAGCAGCTTATCAGGTGGTCTGTTGGTGGGGTCCTGTGAGGTGTGCAGGCAGAGTGCATGGCTGCTTTGGGAGGGGTGAGTTAAAAAGCTTCAGAAGAATCTGTTTCCCTCATGTATCTGTCGAGCCCCTTTGTCATAAGTTTAAAGCTTTCACATTAGTGTCCTTTGTTTAAAGTGCTGGTTCTAGAAGGAGAAAGTTTAACTGCACCATGGTTTCTGGTGTGGTAACCTATTAATATATATTATAAGGACACAGTATTATCATTAATGAGTGCCCTGTTCTCTAACTCATAAAATGTTTTGAAAGTCTCAACTGCCTTTACAGATGTCTAAATCTTTACATATTTTTCCCAGCCCAGCAAAGTTCATGAATATAATAAGTGCTCAATAAAAAGATAGTGAACGAGTATTACACACCTGATGTCATTAAATGCTCACATCCAAAATGCAAAGCCAAGAGAGACCCTGGCTGTAAGTTTCCTGATGTCAACTACTGAGGTAGGCTGGGTAGAGTCCAAACAGGGACTCCCTCTAGATGATGTGCTTATCCCATAGGTGTTTGGGGTCACTCACAATTTGAGGCTGGTGAGCATAAACTTTTTGAAGAAAGAGGAAAATGATGGATTTGCCTGAGCCCAAAATAGGTGCCGAAATACCTCTTCTTAGTCCTGTCGATTCAGTAAGGGGTTAATGGAAGCTTTCAAGCAGGCTAGATAATTAACGGGATTAAATCTCTACCTGTCAATTAAGCCAATATATTTGAGTATAATGCTATTTAATTCTGTACCAGGAACAGTGCAATAAATCAAAGTTTACGGATGTCTTCAGCAAGCCCTTGATGGATGAAACACTGTAACTCAGAGGTGCATAGAAAATCTCAAATAAGATAACCTCCCATGTGATTAATATAGCTGTCTGCATAGGCATTGGCTCCAGAAGGTTCCAATCCAAACACGTTTAACATCACATACTTTATTGTGACAGATTTAGACACCTGAACTAACTAACCAGGCAAACGGTGCTTAATTATAGTGACTCATTATGGACCTCAGCAATAAAGCAGGGACACAGAATCATATGTGAATTCCTACCACATACACACGACATAAGCAGAGCAGCATCCAGAGGGTCTTATAGGGCCTGGTGTACAAAACCCAGAACAGCACTGATTCCTATAGGGGCTACCTTCTTTCTCTCTGTTCAATAGTGCTTGTCCCCAAGTCTAGTTGAGACTGATTGGTAACCATGAATGTCTTTATAGAAATTTTCTCATTTAAAAAAAAAAAAGAATTGAGGGTCAAGTATTTATTTTTGTATATGAAGAACAGTGCCTCCATAAGAACATAGAGATGGCTGGAACTCTGGTTTAAGAAGCTAAACAAAATATTTGTCAACCTCCGGCATGTATTATGGAATGCAATTCCAAAAACATGGCCTTCTAAGCAGGTATACAAATCTGCATTATTAGTAGTGGGCTAGAAATGTTTAAAAAAAATTCAACTCCCAGTCCTGAATTCACTCATGAGGGATTTTTCTTCATCTCATATGAGTGTCAAAAGGTACACAGTTAGTGAGAACTTTTCCAGCAGGATCAAGGGGTTTGACTCCATCTGTGCTTGAAGTCACCACGTGTGACCATGAGGAGTGGGACTTAGTGATTGACTAATAATAAGTCAAAAAGATACGCCAAAGAGTGGGGTAAGGATGGTCTGGGACAGAACAGAGTTGCAATCCATACTCTAATCTCAAGCCACATCCCATGTATTTGTGGAGGGCAGCTAACATATGCTAAGATCACAGTGGTGCTACTGGCTATACCAGACATAAGAATTCAATGAGGAGCGAGGACAGCATTGGGGCAGTTAGAAAGTCTTCACGGAGAAGGTGTGTTTTAGCTGAATATTTAAGAAAGGGAAGGGTTTGGGCTGGCAGAGAAGATGGACCAGCATTTTTGGGGGGAGGGTACCGGGGATTGAACTCAGGGGCACTCGACCACTGAGCCACGTCCCCAGCCCTATTTTGTGTTTTATGCGGAGACAGGGTCTCACTGAGTTGCTTAGTGCCTCGCAGTTGCTGAGGCTGGCTTTGAACTCGTGATCTTCCTGTCTCAGCCTCCTGAGCTCCTGGGATTACAGGCATGCGCCATTGCGCCCGGCCGGACCAGCATATTTGAAATGGAAGAAACAACAGGAATGAATGTGTGAGGGAGGCAGTGTGGAGAGCAATTGAAGGGTATGGGTTGCTTACCTGTGATAGATCAGATCGGCATGATAAAACTGCATCTAGAAAAACAGCCAGCACCTAAAATCAAAAGCAAGAAAAAGATATTTAACATAAATAGGTTGCACATGTGTTACACAAGAAGCGAGTTTAAAGAATCTTGGTCTAGAAGGGTGCAGAGCAGACTCCACAAAGACACAGGAGCCAGAGAAGGTAGATAAGAAGTTTCTGCAAACTCCAGGAATACAGGCATGAGCACCTCGACTATGCCCAGTGGAAGTGGAGATGAAGTCTGGGATAGACTCCCAACATCCACTCTACCCAAACACTTAGCCTACCTCTGGACTAGTGGTTTAAACCAGTCATGACTGTGTTATCTTTCTCCCCATTGATCACTTTGGAATTGGGCATGAGACCCATTCCTTGAGAATGCTGTGAGATGGTGGTTGAGCTTTTTTAAAATTAATTAATTAATTTATTTATTCTACTTAGGTATACATGATAGCAGAACGCATTTTGATTCATTGTACACAGATGGAGCACAACTTTTCATTTCTCTGGTTGTACCTGATATAGAATCACATCGTATATGCAGTCATACATGAAGCTAGGACTATGATGTCCATCTTATTCCACCATCTTTACTGTCCCCATGCCCCTCCTCCCTCCCTGTAGCTGAGCTTTCAACTCCTAGTATTATGAGTGACTGTAATTTGAACCTGTAGCCGTGGCCAGCTGAATACATACACTGAACCAGCTTGGATAATCTAGATATGCCACAATAACAACACAGATATCCCAAAGGATCAGCAATAAGCATTTACTTCTCACTCACTAAAGTAGAGTTTGAATGCTCCAGGCAGCCGTCCACCTGATGCTCATAGTCCTAGATGCTTCTCTCTCTCTCTACACAGGCTACCATGATCACCGTGACAAGAGGAGAAAAGACTGAAGGTTCTCACCCTAGCAAATAGATATCCAATCCTAATAGGACCCAACTCCACAGCTCATTGGCTGGAAACAATCACATGATTGTAAGATCAGGCCCTGTATCCTCCCTAGCATCTCAGTGCCTCCACAAGGAAAGGAAGACTGGGTTCTCTGTTGCACATACCAACATGTAAGCCCCCCATGTGCTTTCCAGTGGTAAAGTTCTGAAGAGTGTTACCAGGTCCCGGTGGTTAGACTCTGAAGAGAGCTATGAGGTCTTCAATCAAATGAATGTGGATTGGGAATCAGAATTAATCAATAATGACTCTTGTCTCAGTGGACTTTCAAAGGGCTGCTTTTCACTTATTAAGGATCCTAGTTTGGACGATTGTCCACACTGATCTTGCCCTTCCCTGTGACTCCTAATTCCCTGGGCTCAGTACCTTGCAAGGAAACCGTTAAGATAGGATGGAGTGGAATCTAGCTCAGGTAGGAGGGTATTGACCATAACTTACCAAGGAAATCAGATATACCAGACTTGAAAAAGCTGGATACAGGAGGTTTTCTGGGGAAAGTCCTAGATAGTCAGGCATTACTCCAGATCCTCCTTTTGACAAACCGTGAAGTGCTTTGACTTACTTTGTGAACCAATATTGGTACATTTCTCCTAAGCGTCTCAAAATTGATTTTCTTTTTTTGAGCAGAGATGTTATTAGCAAAAGTCACTCTACAGTTCCGTGGGCTTCACACAAGTAGAAGAGCTTCTATAAGCGAACTGACCAAATTCAAGCCTGAGAAAGATCCCTCGAAATATCAGTTAGATTCAGCTGGGGGCATAGCTCAGTACCAGAGTGTTTGCCTAGCACGCATGCATGCACAAAACCCTGGGTTTGCTCCCTACCACCCCCCACTCCCCAAAATCATTTAGATTCAATATGTAACAACATCACATTTTACCAAAAGTTTTTAGTTTCCCTGGAAATCATCTTTTAGGTTGTTAGTAAAAATGTAAATTATCAGTGCTTTCACTGAGATTTGGGGAATTTCTCTGTATAACCTCCCATCCAAGAATCCAAAGGAAATGTTACTCAGACATGTGCATAAATGGCCAAGATGGGAGGTAGGGAGATTCCTCTACCCTCCTTATTTCCACCTCTAATCTCTTTTGCTCCTCCTCTCCAAGGATTGATTGATCAGAATATGGAACATTCATAGAGCCATATATTAGCAGAGGTTGGGATATCTACACCTAAAGCCAGTAATCTAGCTTCTACCTTTCTCTCCTCCTTATTCTGCATGGTCTTAATCAGCCATCAATAAAGTGAAAACCTTCTCACACTACAAGCTGCTAGATTTTCCACAGCCTTTACAGAAGAGCAAATAGAAAACTCCTGAAACAAACCCTAAGTGGCAGCCATTCTATATTTAAGAGAGGTCAATCTGTTGGATGTGTGGCAAAGTTCTAATGTATAACCTGCTGCTGGATAGATATTTACCTAACATTTTTTGAACAAATAGCAGAATAGGATGGTTTGAGTTTGCATCTTATAACTTTTTTTCCCTCTCAATCAAACCAGCCTGAGTTTGAATCTTTGGAGTAGTTCCAACTTGCTCTGTGGCCTGGGGAAATTATTTAGCTTCTCTGAGATTGGTTTTCTCATTAAATGGAGAAGATGATGATGATATAACAATAACCCTCATGGTTTTGTTAGGAGGACTCATTGAGATAAACTACAGCAGTCCCTTTTTAGCCAAGATTTTACTTTCTGTGGTTTTGGGTGCCCACAGCCATCAAAGATCCAAAAATATTAAATGGAAAAATCCACCAATAAATAATTCATATAAACTTTGTATCATTCTGAGTAGCTTGACAAAATCTCACGCATCCTGCTCTGTCCCACTCAGGACATGAATCATCCCTTTGTCCAGCACATCCACATTTTATATGTATCCACTCACTAGTCATTTAGTAGTCTCCCCAGTTATCTCATGAAATGTGGCAGTACTGCAATGCTGATGTATAAGTCATCCTTTCATAGCAGCATCGTCTTACCCTGTATCACTCACCTCACTTCATCTCATCATATGGTCATTTTATCATCTCACATGACCACAGGTAAAAGGGTGACAATAGTATAATAAAGTATTCTGAGTGATAGAGCATGTCCACTTAACTTTTTTATAGCATAATGTTATACTTACTCTAGTTTATAATTTGGTATTGTTGTTTATGTGTTACTGTGCCTAATTTATAAAATAAACTTTATCATAGATATGTATACATAGTATATTTAGGAAAAACAGAGTAAATATAGGGTTAAGTACCACCCACAGTTTCAGGCATTCACCAGGAGTCTTGGGACATATTTCCCATGGGTAAGCAGAGACTACTATCTATAAAAGATCCTGATAATAATAATAATACTATAACAATATTGTTAATAAACTTTCATATATCTCCCCATCCTCTGCGTTATTAATGCATATGATTGGAGAGCTTTTGGGTTACTTGTTTCAAAGTTCCTAATAACAGCAGGGTGCTCAGGTCATATGGTGATTCTGACTTTCTCCAAGCCCTTTGCTACTAGAATGTCAGTTCTGCCGGCAGTCGTCTGGTCAGCCAGGCCAGCTGCTATTTCCTAGCTCTATTTTCCAGTTTTCATTTGACAAAAGAATTCCAGGAACAGAATAATTCTTGGTTTTTCCATTTTTGTTATTATTTTGGGGCTGGCAATACATTGGGTCAAATATCAAAATAAATAATAAGTCATACATTGAACAGGCTTACTCTATCCCTGACCTTGGTCACTCCATTGCTCAGCTTTCAGCCCTCATTGATAATGACTTTTATTATAGTCTTACATATTTGTTTTTTTTTACATCTCATATGCAAAAGGTAGCACGTTTTACTTAGTGTTTTAAACCTTGCTGTTATCATCTATTCATACATATCCTAGGGCTCTTTCTAAATAAAAAATCTGAGTCTGGTTTTGTGTTGCTGTTACAGCTGCATGGGATTCCATGATGTAGATGAACCATGATTTTTTTTTGCCAGTGTTTTATTGTAAACATTTATGCTTTTTTCAATCTTCCATTATTACAAAAAAAAAACTGTAATAAATAATGTCATTCTCAAGTATTTCATGTGTGTTCAGATAATCAAAAGAATAGATTCTCAGAAGTAGTTTTGCTGACCCAAAGGATAAATATACTTATTTTGATAGATATTGCCAACTTGGTTCTTATATTAATTCTACCATTTTCTACTCCCAATAGCAATGCCTAAGAGGATTAAACAACATGTTTAAAGCAATTGAACAAAGGACAAATGGAGATTAATCATGAAATTAAGGACCATAGACGTGTTATAGGTTAAAATTGCATTATTTATTAGAAATGGAAAAGTTCTGTGTTGGTTGTACTGAAAGTAAGGATATGAGATTTACAGCCCGAGCATCACTGATACCACCTTCTCTAATAACAATGGCAACTCACCTGTGCTTAGCACATCCCATCCTAGAAACCCTTTGTTCACTAGCTCAATTGAACTTCACAACACATGAAGAATGTGAAAGAACTCTAATTGCTTTTCTTACTCACAGAAAGGTCAAGAGACTTGTCCTTGGTGAAAGAGCTGGACCCCTTGAGGCATTGGGACTTAAGCCTCAATCTGCTCCAGATCTGGGGCTCTTTGTTGAAAGAGAACCTTCACCCTACCCTCCCACCCTCAAGCTTCTTCTCGCCCATCTACTGACCCCTGGTCATTCCCACTTTTTATGTCATTTTTTTTTTATCTCCAACTCCCTTAAGGGTGGTGAGATGGACACTTTGATGCCCAGGTGCCATCCCTTCAGCCAGCCTGATCTCAGTCACACCCACGCTAGGCAGTTTCCTACACACCGACTCCCCAGTTCCCACCTCAAGCATCCACCATGTTTCTTCGCTTTTTCTGCCTTGGGGCATCTTCTGAAGCCAAAGGATCTCCCTCAGGCTGCAAGATCTTATGGAGGGGTATTGAAATTCCTGTAGGTGATCTTCAACTAGTAGAGGGCAGGGCAGAAGTTAGAGGATAAATGTTCCAGCTGCCATTTTTAGAGGGGAAATTATTCTACCAGAATCTTCAGAGGATGCCTAGTGAGATTAAACCTCAGTTGCCCACAACTATAATCAGCTCCACAACACCCTAATTGGCTCTTCCTTCTCCATGTCTCGCTCTCTCTACTCCCTCACTCCTGCTTCCTGGGACATCCCAAGACAGTGCACACTGAAGTCCTCATCCAGTTCTGCTTTCCACACATCAGTATGTATAGGTTAAAATTCAGGTAAATTCCTGGGGGGTCGGGAGCATGGGAGATTTGAGAAGGGATATGTAGAAACTGAAAGTCATTTTGGGACCATGAAGTACGTGATCAGGAGTCAGGTAAGTTAAACTATTCGTGGATTTGCCTCTGAATTATCATATGACCTTGGTAAATCACTTCCTTCTCTGAACCTCGGTTTCCACATACAGAGAATGGAGATAATATTCCTGCTGCCTCACAGGGCTATGAATCCTGTTTGTGTGCCATTTAACCTCTATCACTCCTGCCACACCTGGCCCGCTTCTGAGAGGCAGCATTTATCCATCCATAAGGGTGGAGCCCCGTGACCTAATTACCTTCCACTAGGCCCCCATCTTATGGGTTCCTCGTTCTGAACACTACCACATGGTGGACCAAACCTCTAGCACTTGAACTTCTGAGGGACAGGCCATATCCAAACCATTGAACTACCACACCCACATTCCAGCTTGCAAACATTTAGGAAAAGTAATTTTCATTTAAACAACCAATACAAATCTGGGGGAGACAACCTGCAGTCGGCTCCTCCCACCCCAGTCCATAACCCCGTCTTCCCTTCTTCATAATTCCATGCAGGGCCAAGGTCTTCATTCAGGAATGGCAGGAACCCAGAGTGTTGGGGCAGAGAAATGATCATAAATACAGAGGGTGGCATTTGTGGTATCCAGCTGCTCTCAGCATGCCTGTGAGAACAGAATACAAAGCATGGACTTAAAATTCAGCAGGAAACACACACAACTAATAGAAGAGGCTGTCGTGTTGGAGGGGTTAAAATGCACAAGCTGGAATATTTAAAAAGACTATGGATTCATTCATTCTTCCTGCAGGCTCTTTCAGAACACCAATGTCACTGATCACGTCTGCTTGGAAACCAGAAGCTGAGCAAGGTGGCTGCTTGAGGTTTATGATTTTTATTATTCTGGTCTCTAACAGTCTTGTTATCCCCCCATACCAAAAAAAAAAAAAATGTAAAAATAATCTATGTAAGTAGAAATGGTACCTGAAGGAAAAACAAACAAACAATTCATGGATAATTTTATTTTCATGTTAAGAGATTTTCTTCCTTTTATTTTTCTGACTTAGACTATTTGCATGGAAAGGGAATCACTCGTGCCATTTCTCTTTGTGTGCGTGCTCTTGTCTGCTCTGTGACGTGACAATCACTGTGGAGATGACTGCATGTGTCAAGAACAGACAATTTCATAATTTCAGGTAGAGGATGACTTATTCCATCCTGGGCTAATAGTTTCTGTTATCCTTTGGTTTCTTTCACTGCTCCTAGAGAGCAAGAAAAATCTCTTGTGGAAAAGAAATCTGCAGATTAATATTTTTAAAACTTATTTCATTTTTATTCTCAGTTTATAGAGATGGTGCCCATCTAAGGTCATTATCACTTTACAGTTGTAGTAATTCCAGATGTCAACAGAATATATCCTGGTCTTTGGTCTTGCAGAAAATAGAAAGATCCTATGCATTCCGGAACAAGAACACCACAGCGTCACAGGGCTGAGTTAATTAACATCTGACAAAATCCTGAAGGGTTTGCTATTCCAAGCCTCTGGGTTGACCTCTGTCTCCTCCAAAACATACTTCTCAAGCAGCTGAAATCTCATAATGAATATTCTTGCTTGGCCACCTGCTGAGAGGCCTGAGCTTTCTCTGAGCCTGCACTTCCCTCATCCAACTAACTGGAAAGATGTAGGGAGCAGGGACTCTGATGAGTGGGGTAGAAAGGTAAACACATTGGGCACAAAAAGAGGGAGAAAAAGGCACCAGGGATACCGGAATAACCTTTCCTAAACTTTCCCTTAAAGGCAGGAAGAATGTACGGTGTAAGCTAATGGTGGCCCACCCATGTCTTCTCTGCCCACCTGGAAGTCACCTACATCTTGGTGGACAGTTCCCATAGAGGGGGTGGCAGCAGCCTCCAGCACCTCATGCAGAGCATAGTCAGTCCATTCATGGGGAGGCAGAAGCTCCAGTGTGCTAAAGCACCAGAGCAATCTTCAAGCACAGAGGAAGACCTTTGATGGATCCAAACCTCAATTTCCTCTTGCCTCAGTCCTGAGGAGTATTCCTCATGTCTCTCAAAGGACCCCACCCCGGTTGGCTTTTTCATTGTCCTTCCTGGGATCTCCCCCACCAATAAACATTGGCACACAATTCATTACTCAAAGTTTGCTTGGTCACCTGCCACCCTCGATCAGTTCTCCTCAGTCCCCTCAGGGACGCTTGACCTGAGTCACACTCTTCCCCTACTTGCTCCCTGATGCCCCAATCAGAACCAACTCTTTATCTTTTGTGACAATCCCCCCTTCCCAAAAGCGTTTCCTATCCTTTCTCCCTGCCCAAGTCCTTCAAGACCCTCAAGGCCCGTCCTTGACATGTTTGACAAACAAAATGACTTGCCAACATTGCAGACTCATAGTGGAGTCACGACAAGGGCATTCTCCATGTTTAATTGCCTCATTCAACAAAAGGCAGGAACAATGATCTTATCAGAAGATGCAAAAATGAAATCCACCTGTGAATTACCTGATGGCCAGTAGTTTCTAATATACAGCAAATGACAAATATTAACAGCAAAAAAGGGCTGTGCAGGCAGCATGATTAAAACTAGGGGGCAGTGGCCTGGGGAAGGGGGCCGGGACTCTCTTGGCGGAAGCAGTGGTTGGTCCTTATTTTCTATCTTAATGAAACACTGCAAGTTTTACACTCTTGCAGAACAAATAGAACTGTGACTTATAATTCACAATTTGTGTAATTGATTTCTTGGATTTTTGACAGTTCTATCATGTTTCCAATAAATATCTTCCCCTCCACAGGAAGTTGGTCTTATGGTATTGGGAGTGGGTTTTTCCCAGAGCCTTGATTATTTTCCTTTCTTTCAATTCCAAGGCAATTACTCCCTAAATCATTCATTTGGCACTTCGCAGAAGGAAGCCACCTTGCATTTTAAAAATCCTTTTTCTACCTACGGAAGCCCAGCTTCCCCAGTCAGGCACCTTGCCTTACATTTCTCCCAAGACCTGATAATTGCCAGTCATAAAAATAGAAAAATAATTTTTCCTTGTTGCTGATGAGAATGTTGACACCTTTTTGAAACATATTCTAAAATTCTCTTCCTTCTTCCACAGAGGAGTTGGCAAAACTTGCATCTCGGTGATGGCACCGAACATACCACAGTTCCACACTGGGTTTAGATGATCTTCCTCTTCCTCAGTTGTCAGTCGAATAACCAGCTCTTTTCCCGTGATGCACACCTCCAGCTTTCAGAGGATAATCTAAGGTAGGCTAGGAAACCAATATCCCAGAAGTGATTTTTCCTGAAAAATAAAAGACACCAAGTGTCTGCAACTTCGTGATGGAAATATCCAGTGCTCAGAGAGGGTCTTCCTCATATTTTTGGGTGGCAGCTACCAGATGCAGAAGGCCATTGTCCTTACACATGCAGAATCTTTGGCAAGTCTGGCCAATGTTAAATGCTGCCAAGAAAGGAATCTGTCGACCCATGAAAATTTCCTGTGTTGCTCTGACTCACGCAACATCACACCCAGCCCTGGTTTGTATGCTTCCAGAACTGTAAAAAATAAGTCAATCCCCTTCCTCAGAATTCAGAAATACCTACTAAGCAACATCCGCTTTCCCCATAGAGAACAACCTTCCTTATGGTCAGAAAACCTCATCAGATGGCCATCCCCTATCCACTATGGAAAATGTCTGCCAACCTTTGCTCTACCTGTAATAGAATAGTGTTAAATTGCACATTCTGATTTTTAAATAAATATAAAATGCATTTTGAAGTGTTTGCCGTCTCTTTTCTACAAATGAATATATTAAAATAAGTTGCCATTGCACACATATAAAAGAGCTCTAACTGGACAACTGATGTTATGTGCAATACAAGATCTTGGGGAATTTGAGCCAGATCATTAGTGAGCACTGGAATTCTCAGTTTTAATGGATTCAGTTATTACACCACTTTATGTACATGCTCCCTCCTGCCATATTAAACCCTATCAGAAAAGCTTTCTCTGGCTGAAAGAGAACTGAGAATTACCTTCAGTTCCACTTTAATGGAAAAATCTCAGGAAAGTCCTGCTTTCATAGATATTCTAGGTATTACCCATGCCCCATCAGAAGCAACCTGAGACATCTGCGCTGTGGAAGCAGTGGTAGTGAACACTGGTGGAAAGTTTCTGTAGCAGAGTGAGGTCAGCTGAGGAATGTTCCATGTCAACAATGGCCCAGTCCAAGAGAACCATGGAAAACAACAGTGAAACCAGCAATTCTTGGAGAAATATTCACCAGCTTTTTGATAACCTGGAAGGGTACAGAAACTTAACAGATACTTTGTGAATTCAATGTTAAGCCAAGGTCTACTTGGAAATTTCATTACTACAAGACTAGCCATCAACCAGGAACATGGTGACTCTGATATACTTTTTTTTTGGTACCAGGGATTGAACTCAGGGGTCCTTGACCACTGAGCCACATCCTCAGCCCTATTTTGTGTTTTATTTAGAGACAGGGTCTCACTGAGTTGCTCAGCACCTCACTATTGCTGAGACTGGCTTTGAACTCGCGATTCTCCTGTCTTAGCCTCCCAAAGTGCTGGAATTACAGATGTGCGCCACCACACCTGGCTTCTGATACACTTAAAGATGACACCATTGAATGCTTGTTAGGGCCAGAGGCTACTTTCATTTATTCTCACAAACACCTTGCATAGGTTCTGTGTTAGGCATTTCTTATTCTTATTTTATAGATGTGTTAGAAAAGATTAAAATAGTATGTCCAAGAGTAAGAATCAGGGATAGCATCAGAACCCATGACTTTCACAGAAACTACACAAACATTTCAAGGAAGATGCTTATTTGGAAATGAAGCTTCTGATGATACAGATTCTCCAAGGATGATGTTCAAAATATTTAGCCACCATTATTGTCATGGCATGGGCCAATCAGATGGGAGCCAGAATGTACAACTATACAGGTCTATCTACTGAATATTTCCTCTTTGATTCATGAATGGAATCTGCAACTCTGAGTGATTGTGGAAGGGTTTATGGCTAGTCACTGTCACCAAAATATTTTGCATTTCAAATAACATTTTCCATGATAAAAGAAATGCATGTTCATTGTCAAAATTACAAAATATTAAAAAATGTGAACTAAGAACCAGAGTGTAATTCACATATATGCACACAAGCACACAGCTCCTGTCATAAGTAAAAGCTTTCCTTTGTCACGCATGTCATAATCATCTTCCCTTGTTTTTGAAAGAATCTCTGTGACTTTGTATCGATGGCTCCTTGATATTTCACTTAGGGGTATCATATAATTGATTTAATCCTCCTCTTCTTTTTCCAAAATTTGAATATTCCCAATTTTTGTGTAAACAATAGGTAAATAATGTTTTGATACATATCTTTAGGCCTGAAGCTCTGTTTGCCTTTTGTTCTTGGAAAAATTTCTAGAATGGTTACTGGATGAGATGATCTCAGGACCACCTAATACTGTAAACCTGGATTCTAAGATGGCTATTACTGTCTCCACTCACCTCCCCGCTCAGGAAAAATGTCCTTCCACTCAGTTGGGGACCACCAAGACTAATAATGATCATACTCATTATTATGGCTAGCACCTTTATGTGACCTCTCACCCGGGACTGATCACATCACGTCACATCCCTGTTAGCATGCCATTGGTTCCCCTGATGTTGTTGAGACAAAATTCAATTCCCTGCAGGTGGCTTACAAGGCCATACATGCACTCACTTTGTTTTACTCACTCTGGCTCTTTTCTTGCCCTTTTATCCTTGAACTTCATACTCTATCAACTTTATATGGTATGTAATCTGTCTGAGGTCAACCAACAGATAAGAATCATGGCAGATACGCACATACAGAAGGGTGTGTGCCTCTTCCTCATTGTCAGATGGCTAGCCACTCGCCCACTCTGATGGCATGCCTCTTCCCAATCTCCCCAGGATATCTATGGCAAACTGGGAAGCAATTTATCACAAAAGTGATTTGGCTTGAAACATAATACACGGGAAAGTCTCCAGCACTTTGTGGTGCAGCTGCCCCGGCCTGGGCCACTTTCTTCACCACTCACCTCCAACTTCACCTGCGGCCCCCGGCACTCCTAATGCCCCCTTTGCATTCCATCGTCCCTACCCTGTCATTTGTCACACTATGGTGTAGTGTGACACTTCCCTACTAGATACTAAGCTCCTTGATGGCAGAGATGGTGTCATTCTGACTGTATCCCCTGTGACTTTTGCAGGAGTGGCATATGGTCAGCGACGAGGAGACGCTTGTTGAATGAACAGAACACAACCTGGGTTTAAAGGCGTGATTTGCTGCTCTGATCTGAACGAACCAGAGAAAGTACCCAGGAGCTAAGCAGTTGTG
This sequence comes from Geosciurus inauris, assembly GCA_004024805.1. Taxonomy (NCBI): domain Eukaryota; kingdom Metazoa; phylum Chordata; class Mammalia; order Rodentia; family Sciuridae; genus Geosciurus; species Geosciurus inauris. The sequence continues at coordinate 134,745 of PVHX01002787.1, read as the reverse complement.
GATCTATAAGGAACTGCTATTTTCTTGAAGAATTTTTTCCTGATTAGAAAATGATAAGCCTCAACAGAAATAGCAAGAAAGTCAAAGTCAAATGTGTGAGGCCCTTGTTAATAGGAAACCACGGAGAGAAGAGGGAAGTTCATCCCACATCAAACAGTAGATCTAAATGCTGGCTTTCAGTAGCACATCCCCAATCTCATGGATTACCAGTGCAGGAATGGATGGATGATTCCTGCTCTTAAGGGCCAGCTGCAATATGGAGATTGGATTCCTTCATAACTTGGGAGTAAAAGGAGCTGGGTTCAGGGAGATGACATCCCAGACCTTCTCTACTTGCACTCCAGACACCAAAGGGAAATATCTGTGTGCACTTATCCACAATTGTGAATTGTTTTCCTGCCTTACCTCATGATCTTCCCAAAGGCAGAGCAACAGGTCCTAGCATGCTCCAGAGTCTTCAGAGAAGACTAGCTCAAGATGCTCATTCCTTCCAAGAGGCACCCATATCTTCTTTTACTGTCTGAGTTAATATGTGGGTACAAGTACCTCAGGACCAGCCAGCTTTCAAGCTATCTGAGGGCTTTCTAGTCTCATGGAAGATTACAAAATTGGACACCAGATTACCTGGATTCTAGTGCAAGTTTTATAATTAAGGTGATTGTGTCTGTTTCTTTCTTTCATCTGGAAATGGAGGTGTTTTGGGCTAAGCTGTGTCTGAGATCCTTTCCTAAAGCTCTGCTTATATGTAAAATTATAATGCCTTGCGATTAGCATTGCTAAAAATTGTTTAAATATAAAACATGATTTTAGTCCTTAGGCAAATTTGTGGAGGAGCAAAGTTTATAATCTGGATTTCTTCACTCAGTCCTCCACAGGCAGGAGTGTCAAATAAAGGGTTGTAATCACATCTGGTCAGAGAAAAGGGAATGAATTCAGGGAAGAGGTGAGCTTTCAGCTTGTTCTAGCAGACTTCTGGCAAGTTCCATTGCCAAAGTACAGTCTTTGTGTAATAAAATTTGCTTCTCGCAGAGTCTTAGAGGAATGTGTGCATGCTCAGTAAAGCTATTTACTGAGATAGAATGGGGCAGGATGTATTATATTTATGTCTAATCTATCCTTTACTGCCATCCTTGGCTGTAATTTCCTATTCAAGAACTAATTGTGCTAGTACTTTTCTCTGTGATGCTACTATTAATAACACTTCTAAAAAATCATTTTAAGCTATCATAGGCATGGTATACCTATGTTTGCAAAAGGTGTTGTCATTCATTCACAAAAATGGAGTCTTAATTGCTGACCTTCACCTTGCAGGAAGGAGAGAGGATGCGCTAAAGCCAGGCAGGTGCTGAGTCAGAACTGGACCACACAGCTGCTCTGGGACTGGCCCCCCTCTCCACCCTTCTCCCTGTTGACTGTGGCTCCCTGTTGTCCACATGAGTCATCTGTTGCTGACTTCATCTGGTAGGTTAGCTGCCCAGTGAACCACTAAGCTTTAATGGCTAAGAAATTTTCCAATATTTCACCATGTCCACTTTTCACACATGGTCGGGCCTACCCCTCCTATGTTCCTCTTGGATTTCAGGAGGGAAAAGAAAAAGAGTAGCATTGACATGGAAGAGAGGAAGTGGCTTAAGTAGAAAGTAGATGATTGAATGTCAGCCATGGAATAATCCCCATGGGTCACTGCTGCAGATCCTCATGTCCAATCTCAGCAGGCTTCATCTCTTCTTTCTGCCGGGAACAATAGCATGATCATTCATAAATCACCTAATGGGGATTTACTTTCTTAATTGCATTTTTTATATGCTACTGAAATGAATTTGCACTTGGCTTTTATTAAACAATAGGAAAGTATTACAAGTTCCTCACAAAGAAGTTACTTGAAGATAGCAGCTTCCATTCTCTATCAATCAGAATCAGGGAAGGAAACAGATAGCATATTCTAAGGGGGTATTCAGAGAAGGTTCTTTAAAAGGACTACACACAGTGGTATGTGCAAAGTATAGGCACCCCAGCAAGGTAGGCTGTAGGGGAGCTGGCATTGGGGAGTCCCTACTGTCTCAGACCTGAAGCGGTTATGGCAACCCGGATGGAGATCTAGCGCTAGAAGACAGATGACTGCTAGCCAGGGGTTGTGGCCTTCCGTGGAGGAATGCACTGTGGCAGAAACAGATGAAGTGGGCGGAATACCCCTTCCCTCTCCTTCTTCACTCTCCACTCTCCTATGGAAGCCTCTGTGGGCTGAACCCAACCAGAGTGAGAGGGCACCAGTATTACAGGTGCCGTCCATGTCCATTTCAGGCAGGTTCTAGTGTCAGAGCAGGGTGGGGAAGTGAGGTGCTGGACCTGCAGGGCAAACAGAAGATCTGGTCTTCATCAGGGTAGCATATTGTGATATCCAGAGGACAGATATCTTTCCCCATCAGTAGAGATGATAGGTAGGTAGGTAGGTAGATAGATAGATAGATAGATAGATAGATAGATAGATAGATAGTGTGTGGTAGATTTTCAATCTCACTTAATGCCCAAAACAAACTAGCAGAGTTTTCATGTTGTTCAAATAAGACATCTTAGGCTCTTAGAGGGCAAATCACTGACTCCCCTAGAAGAGGAGGTGGAGTAAGGATATCAATCCAGGATTTTGACACCTACAGATATCACTCCCTGCCCATCTCTTCTCATACCTGCCCAGACTTGACCTCCCTTCTTCTTACCTACCCAGGGTTGACCCATCCTTTGTGTCTAGTTCAACTCTATGAATGAAGCAGCTCCATTGACCACATCCCTTATGGCTGCCTACAGCCCACGGTGGTATCTAACGCTGCACAACTTTGCAACTATCCATTTATTGACCTTGTATTGTTCTGTGGGTGTTGGTCCTTGAACTTCAGAGTCTGTTTTCCTAAGACAAGATCAATAGAAGAGTCCTTTGAATGTCAACACCTGACAGCACTTAACATGTTCTGTCATTCGGTAGACGGTCAATAAGAACTTTCCAGATTTAAATGAACAGTGAGATGGCAGGCAAAAATACACTGGGCCAGGCAAGAAGGTGTGTGTGCGATGTGAGTGCACATGCACTGGGTCAGCCAGGTCCAAAGCAGGAACCAGAACCACTTTAGCTGAAAGGGGCTGATTATAGAGAAGCAGGCACTCCTGCAATCACTGGATGGGCAGAAGTACGGGGGTCATCTCTAGACCATTGGTTTCAACACCAAATTACTCTAGCTTGACCCATAGGTTGGAAAGCTGTTATTACCAGTGGTGCACACAAATCTCTTGTGCCTCCAAAGTGAGGACCAGACAGACCCTCGGATGCGGAGCTGAGCCACGGAAAACATTCTCCTCTCAACCACCTTGCTTCTCTCTGCTGCAATGCAGGCAGATGGCTTCTGTCTGCTTCTCTACTATGCATACAAATTTAGCTCATCCACACAATCTATCTAAACTGCATCTAGAATGCTGGCTCTAAGGAAGCATAGGAAGGCAGTTTGGGGCTTCTCCTCCTTGAAGAATTGAGGGGAGTCCCAAAAGGGGTGGGAATGGACTCTGCGTGCCAACAGAGCTTGGGCAGTATGTGAGTGTGGACACAGAGCATCTGGGTGCTGCCACATTCAGAATCAGGATCTAGAGCCATGGCTAGGTATCTAGGAGCATCAGTAGGCTCAGTGAGGTGGAGGCAAATTCTTTTGAGGTATTTTAGAGTGAGCATTTTTATTCCAATTGGTTAAATTTGCTGGTGGGCTTTGAAATCAATCTTGAGGGAAGCAGATGTCACAGAAAGACAATCTGTAGCATGAAAGGAGTGTGTGGAGAGGAAGCCAACCCGTCTCCCAAATGGGATGGTGCCCTCTTGGGTGCTGTGGGCTGGGCTGGGGGACCAGGTGTTTTTAGGTACCAAGTCTTTGGATCAGCAATTGCTCATTAAAAGCACCCCTCTCAAGCCCCCTACACACACACACACACACACACACACACACACACACACACCCCTACCTTTAGCCTTTCTTGGTTACTAGGGCCCCCTAGTGGTACAGCACAAACACTCCAGTTTTCTATAGTGTGATAACAAAATAGCTCAGTGTGAGCTCAACTGTTAAGTGACAGGGAAAACATAAAACTAAACTAAAGTAAGTTGCAACTGGAGCTCATAAGGCTTAGCTCCCAGTAACTCAAGCGCCCTCCCCTCCCCCTCTTATGTGTCAGGTTGACTCTGGCTAAACATGACTTAGGACAGGGTTCTCCATCAGGGACTGCTTTGTACCCCAAGGCACATTTGGCAATGTTTGGAGACATCTTTGGCTGTGTGACTAGGAAGGGGATACTAATGACATCTAGTGGGTAGAGCCCCCAGAAGCTGCGAACCATCCTGCAGTGCACAGAACAAGGAAGAACTATCCCGTCGAAATGTCAGTAGGGCCATCGCTGAGAAATTCTACGTGAAAGGAGGACAGCACTTCCCTTGGGGATGCTTCCTGTGCTGTCCAGGCCTCCAGATCATCAGGACTTAAACCATCTCATTTATCTCTCTCCTCAAACTTGAGACACAGAGAGAGGCTAAAAGGAAAGTACAAACCCCTATACATGGCACACTCATTAGGATGACTATTATAAAACAAAACAGAAAATACGTAAGTATTGGTGAGGATGTGAAGAAATTGGCACTTGTGCACCACTGGAGGGAGAGCACATTGGTGCCAACTCTATGGAAAACAGTGTATCAGTTCCTCAAAGAGTTAAGCATGGAATTACCATGAGATCCAGCAACCCATTTACCCCCACACCAGATGAAAGCAAGAACTCAGGCAGATAGTGCTACACCCCGGCTCACGGCAGCATTATTCAGAGGCCAAAGGGTGGAAGCCAACCAAATGTCTCTGAATAGAGAATGGGTAAACAAAATGTGGTCCCTACATACGATGGGATACTATCAGCCTTAGCAGTTAATTGCTATGGTTTGGATGCAGTGTCTTCCAAAAGCTCACTGTGAGACAGTGCAAGAAAGTTTGAAGGAGAAATGACTGGGTCATAGCCTTAATCTAATCAGTGCACTAATCCCTGGTGGGATTAACCGAGTAGTAACTGGAGGCAGGTGAGGCATGGCTGGAGGAAGTGGTTCATTAGGGCTGTGGCTTTGGGGTGTATATTTTGTATCTGGAGAGTGGAATCTCTCTCTATTTCCTGATCATCATGTGAGTCACTTCCCTCGGCCTCACCTCGAGTCCCAAGGAATGGAGCCAACATTCTTGAACTAAGACCTCTGAAACCATGAGCCCTCAAATAAACTTTTTCTCCCCTAAAATTGTTCTGGTCAAATCTTTTAGTCATAGCAGTGAAATGGCAGACTACAACAGTACTGAAATTCTAACACATGCTACAACGTGGACCATATTTGAAAATGTTAGGCCAAGTAAAATAAGCTAATCACAAAACTACTAGTATTGCAGGATGCCACTTCCCTGTGGCATTTAGAATAGGCAAAGTCACAGACACAGACAGCAGAATGGTGGTTGCCAGGGGCTGGGAGAGGAGGAATGGGGAATTAGTGTTTAATGGGTATAGAGCTTCAATTTTGGAAGTTGAAATTGCTCTGGAAATAGACAGCGGTGATGGCTGCACATTGTGAATGCACCTAATTCTACACTTAAAAATGACTAAAATGGTAAATATTATGTTGTGTATGTTTTACCACCACCATAACAAAACCCCTCCCCCACAAACCTGTGGTTCTCGGCTCTTTAAGGCCAAATAGCAGCTAAGGTCAGCAGGGGCTCTTGCTTGCCAAGATCCTTTGACATTGATCCTCAGAGGCCCAAAAGTGTCTTCACCCGAATTTATATACAGCCATGATGTATTAGCTGAGGATTTGACTCCCATGGTCTTGATTACTCCAGGCTTGGTTTGGCTTTAATGGGAGCAAGGACAGCTGGTAACACATGTGGTCACCTCTTTGGTGCACCAAAAAGGGCATCACTGAAGAATCTGAAGTGTCTGTGCAGGAGGGAGCTCCTCTGGAGCCCTGTGGCTTCAGTCACAGAGCTGGGAAGACAGCCTGTGGTAAAGAAGATAAGAGAAAGGGGCTAGACCTTACAGCAGGAGCAAGGAGGTTGCCAGGTCTCCTGGCTGCCCCTGATTCTCTGTTGTGCCCGTCACCAGCCAGCTGTGCTCACGTTAAGACAATGCTACTTTATTTAGCTTAATCCATTGTTCTGCGGCATCCCAGCATTTGTGTGCATGTGTGTGCACGTGTGTGAGAGCCCTTGCACATGCAAAGGTGTCTAGTTAACATTTTCCTCTAAGCTCATGATCTCTGTCTTCAGAACATAGGGTGTGGATTCAGTTCCAGTTATTAACACTAAGCCCCACACAGCAAGCACGGGTTAGGTCCCAGAGAGCACACTCACCTCTGCTAGCCAGTTAGCACAGGGAAGTCAGTAAAGGAAGGGAGAAGACTCCAGAAAACATCCACTCCAGCCATGTGTGAGCCCCTCCAGAAACAGTAAAGCAGTGAACAGTGCAAAAAGGACCTGCGATGGACAGTGTGTGGTTCATGCCATCTTTTACCTGGAGAAGGCTGCAGAGCCCAGAGACATCCCATAGCTGGATTAGCCAAATCCCATGGACCAGACCCCAAGCAGTGTGATTTCATGATCCTGTTTGAAGTTACATGTGGTGTCCACCATTTACCCTAAACTTTTCCCAGTGACCATTGGGTTTCCATGGAGCTGTACTGGTGACCACCATATAGCCAGTAAAGACAGGAGTGTCTGAATGTGTTTGTTCAGTTATCAGGGCTCCAGTTACCTATATGAACTGCTGAACCCACAGGCCATCACCTCAGGACCTTCTCCTGGTGGAGGCGTTGGCCACTAAAGCTAGAATTACTATAGCATTATTCTTGGACAAAGGTCAGAAGGCATATGGGTTTCCTAAAGCCTGGATGTGGGGGTAATGTCACACAAGGCCACATCCTTGGGTTAAGCAATGTCCCTGTGCATTGCCTACTTGAGCAAGTTTTATGACAAGATGAGGAACATCAAATCTCTTAAATCTCCTTACCTTACACCCCAATCTGACATTCAGCATAATAATTCCAACCTCTGTGGTTTTTGTCACATTCCTTGCACAGAATGTCTCCTCATCGTTATCTCTTTATTTAATTTTCCAGTTTATATTTATCTTTATAACCTGCTGTTATTTCCCTGAGTTTTTGTTTGCAATTCCAAATTCTACCACCAGATGGCGGTGGCATGTTGCGCTCCAGTTCCCAGCCAAGAACTAAAGTGTTTTGGACATCTGCCAGGTACCGCATTGGGATCCATCTCCACATGATCTCATTTTATTTTAAAGTGACCCTAACATTACCATCCCCGTTTTATCAATGAGGAGACTGAAATTCCAGAGGTTAAATAACCAGCCCAACACCACCATAAAAAGTAGTGCTAGAATTTGGAACCCAGGTATGACTGCTTTTAAAGGCCACATTGTTCCACTGGACTTTGCTGTTGGAAGAGAGTTTCCCAAAGAGTCCTGTTACTATCTGCTGCCTTTTCCTCTAATGCAATATGCTGTATAGTCTGCTTTCCAATCAAGGCTGTCTGGTTCTCCACCTTGGGAACAGGATTGCCAGTTTCCTTGTTCTTCTGAATCTCCTCTACACTCCAGGCTCAACTGAGTATGAGTGTGAGTATGAGTCTGAGTGCTTACTAAACTTTAATGTGGTGACAGGAATTGACAGCTATCACCCTAGTGAGGTGAAGATGAGATGGGACCCTGCAATGAGTCCAAGTTTCAGGGCTTACCGGAAGTCTATCCAGGACCTCCAATTTTTCTTTGGTGCCCACAGCTCTTTCAGGGGGTGGAAACCATGCTTGTTTCAGAAAGAGAGTACCTCAAGTGGGATGAAGATAGAGCTCAGTTGGTAGAGTGCTTGCCTCACAGGCACAAGGCCCTAGGTTCAATCCCCAGCACCACAAAAAAAACAAAAAGTAGGGAGAGTATCTCAGGAGAAGGGTGGACTTCCCTGGAAGAAAGAGGGGAGGAGGAGCTATGGAGCCAAAGAGGTGTTGGGAGGAAGGCAGGTGGAGGGAGAAGGGGAGGACAGGGCAGGCATGGAAGATTCCATGTTCTCAGGGGAGCTGCTTATGCTGGCTACAGAGAAGGGAAAATAATGGGGAGAATCCAAGAAGAATGGGAGATATGGGAAAAGACAGGGGTGTGTGGGAAAGTGACAGAGATTCCAGTCGGGAAAGAGGGGTGAATGCAGGTGAGACCACTTCCTGTTCCTAGGCAGAGAGCCTCTTGGGCCCCCTCTTTCTGGGTTCTGGTCATTGTTCCAACCATCACATCCCCACAGGGATGATCCTGAACAAGCGCCACTCACTCAAGTGTTTGCTGTCACCAGAGAAGGAGCAGAGTCTCCAGGCTGGTGGGCACTCTGCAAAGCAGGAGTAGGTTAGAGCCAAAAGCCAAGTTCCAAGAAGGACATAAACATCTGAGAGCTGAAGAGGAGAGCTTACAGGACGTCCAAACTCAAGGGACGTAAGCAGAAGAGAAGATAGAGTAAGGGACCAGGATTCATCATCAAGGAGGCAAGAGAAGGACCCTGAGAGTAAAAAAGGAGGGTCCAGCCATCCCTCCCCCAGGTGCTGCCTCCTTTTTTTTTTTTTTAAATTTTTTTTAGTTGTAGATGGACACAATGTCTTTATTTTATTGCTTTGTATGTGGTGCTGAGGATCGAACCCAGGGCCTCACGCATGCAAGGCAAGCGCTCTACCGCTGAGCTACAATCCCAGCCCCTGCTCTGCCTCCTTTTAATGTCGTCACTCCTGGCCTGTTGCTGGAGGGCCAGCTGAATGCAAAGGGCAGACCGATCCCGCGGTGGGAAGTGAGGCCCAGGGGCTTAGCTCTCACAGTGGCCCCCAATCCTAGACAGAACCCTCCAAAGCCAGCTCCCCAAAGTGACAGACCATCAATTCTAGCTGAGACAAACCACAGCTCATGACCCACCTTTGTTAAAAGGTATGGGGCACAGAACCACAAACATGCCCCAGCACTAGGGAAATAAAACAAAAGCCACTGGTCCTTTCGAAGGGGCTGGACTGGGATTTAGCTGGATTAGATGTGTTGACATAAAAATAACAAGTCTGCCTTAGAGGAAATAAGAAAATAGTTTTATTCCGAGTCAAATATGAGTGATCATGGCCTGGGACGTGTTCTGCCATGGAAGAGGTTTCATGGACTTTTATAGTCACAGAACAAGCAAAGTCATAAATCAGTACATTCAGTAAATGCCATGGTGGGGACATTAAGTAATCAGGCCAAGGCAAAGCAGTGGCAATCTTTTCTATAGGTTTCAGATGTTATCTTACAACACTATTTTTATTATTTTTCTTTCTGCAGTGCTGGTGATGGAACCCAGCCTTGCACATGCTAGGCAAGTGCTCTGCCCCTGAGCTACCCCGCAGTCCTCCTGTGGCATTCTTAGGGTTAGAGTTGATGAAGACGAGAGGTGTGCTAAACTTAGCAATGCTTTCCAAGAGTTTTACCTGAGAGTCACAAGAATGCTAGATCATATGTCTAGACTGACAGTGAATGGCTGCTAAAGGAACTAGATGACTTGGGCTGTAGACATGCACGAGTTCTACTCAGCCACAGTCAAGCAGTCTGCGGGATCTGTCATTTAGGTGCGGCTTCTTCAGAGAACTTCAGCTCCACAGATGCTGGCGTAGATGGCCATTCCTTCCCTCCCTTGTGAAGTAACTGAGCTCAGGGACCAGAAGTAAAAGGAAGAGAACATGGGTGAGTCTAGGCGTGCTGGGCCACCTCTTGAAGACACTTCTGCAGGAATACTCTGGAGACGCAGTTGGGGGGGGGGGTGCAGCTAATGCTGCAAGACAGGCAGCTGTGGCCAGCTCTCTAGAGAGCTCAAGTCAGGAAGTCAAGAGCAGGGCAATAGAGAGGGGGAAATGCGTTGTCACCAGACTCTCAGCCCTCAGCTGACTCCTTCCTGGATCAATGCCATGTCCAGCAGAGACTTTCCTCAGTGACCCCCAGAACCAGGTGTCCTGCTTCTGCATCCTGTTGGCTGCCAGACCGTGGCTGTTGGTAGAGAAAGAACACTCATCCCTCTCAGAGGAATCTCTAAGAAACCATACTCCGAACAGTTGGAGTTGAGCCATCTGTCTTGCAGCCATGCTACCAGGCAAGGAAGGGACTAAAATGACCAGGGCAGCCTTGTGTGGCCCTGGGGTTATGTTCAGCCCCTGGGCTCCAGAGACAAAGGCTAGATATGGTGACCTGTTCGTTCCCTGACAATTCACAGGCTCTTTCAGCTGTTTCACATATGAAACAACTCAGTCCCACAGCTGTCACAGTTAAAAGGTGAGTTTTTCATCCCCATTTTATGATTGAGAAGATAGAGGCTGAGAGATCTGAGTAACTTACAGAACCAATGGGTCAGTTAGGACTTGAACCTGGGTCTTTCATTCTGAATATTTCACTTTTTCCCCCCTACTTCCCTAGGGCCATGATGAAGTTTGTTTGTTTGTAAGAGTTACGGTGCTAGGGATGGAACCTGGGGCCTTGTGCATGCTAGGAAAGTGCTCTACCACTGAGCTATACCTCCTGGCTCCATGATGAAGTTTTTACAAATAGATCCAAATAATAAAAAGTAAGATCAGTTTGAAGAGTGTTTCAAAAGCTAGGAGGTTTTAAGAGCTTATCCTTTGTTCTGTGATTATTTTCCCTTCCTGCCTTTTTTTTTTTTTTTTTTTTGCATTAAAGTGTCCTTTCTTTATGAAAGGATGTTGATTGTGAGAAGCTGATTAACATTTTTTATTTAAGGCCTACTTGGCAAACTAAAAATATGACAATTCTATTTTAGTCCTTAAAAATTATACTAGGAATTTCTCTGGTGTTTGGCATCACAAGTCCTGGGAGCCAATAGCCCCCACTATATTCACAGGCACAGGCGAGACACAATGAGAAGATGGTCATCTGCCAACCAGGAAGAAGCCAGAGCTGGACCATGCTGGCTCTCGGATCTCAGACTTCCCCCTCCAGAACTGTGAGGAGATAAATTCATTGTAAGCTGCCCAGTCTGTGGTGTTCTGTAATGGCAGCCCAAGCTGACCAACACAAACATCTTACCTGGAATGAGGTTAACTCAAGGTCAAGGGCACAGCCTTCCATGATGGCCAAGTCTTTCCAAGACTTCTCATGCCAACTCCAACTTTAGGGTTTTCTCAAAACCAGCCTCAACTTTGGTAATTCACTAGGAAGGCTTGCAAAACTCAGGAGAGCAACATATTTACCATGGCTGTTTTATCACAGCAAAAGGATATGAACAGACCCAGCCAAAGGAAGAGATGCACAGGGCAACTCCAGGAGGTTTCCAAAGGGGAAGCTTCCCTGTGTTTAGGTACACATTGCCCTTTTATCACTGATGTGTCATGATACACACAGTTGGTGTCAACCCACGAAGCTCAGGCCAGCTTCAGTGTCCATAGTTTGTTTTTGTTTTTGTTTTTGGTGTGTGGGGGTGGCCTTTGCTTCATAAGTATGATTGATTGAATCATTGCCCACATAGTTTCTCAAAGCTTGGTCCTCTAATCACATGGTTGGTCTTTTTGGCATGGCTGACCCTCATCCTGACTCATCAGCCCACGTCATCTCATTGGCATAAATTGTCCTTCATGAATAACACAGACACTCCTATCCCTCAGAAAACCCCAAGGATTTAGAAGTTCTTTGTCAGGAGCTGTGAGAGGGTCCACACCTCTATTCCTGTAGAGGCAATCCTTACCTACACACATCTCTGTGGCACAAGATAGTCTCCCGGGCCCACTTGATTTAACAGTCTACAATGTCTCACAGACCAAGACGTAACACTAAGCATAGTTCAGAAAAATCAAAACAGTAAGCATAGCCCAAAATAGGGTGGCAAAGCCATATGCTCTTCTGATTTGCCTCAATCAAGGGGTAAATATATTTACTGGAAGATCTCCAATGCACATCCTAGGGTGGAGTGGAAACTGCCAGAATAGTATTTTTCTCAGCCTGAACTTTTTGAGAGCTGTTGAGTTCGTTTAGAGCCCCTTATTACCCCTGTCGAACAGTCAAACGTCAGGCCACTGCCTTAAGAGTCAGACCAGCTCAGGATAGGATGTGAACTGACAAGAAACCCTCCCCATCTGACACGTAGCCTGGTGTTAGAGTACCCATGACACCTGAGTAGATTGAAAATATGCTTCTCTCTCAAAACTGTAGGGGTATCTGTTGAATAAGCAGCATTATTATTACTGCCACAACTTTCAGGCCTTTTTTGTAGAGCTGTGACACTGGTGATTTAGTAAAAACCCTTTGAGCTCTTGGGAAACCATGAAACTGTGAATGAAGTGTGACGTGTGTTGTAGTTTTTCAAGTTTCAACAATCAAAACCTAATACACACTAATGAATCTCTGAGAGCATCTCTATGAAGGTGGACATGGAAAGACATAATAACCACTGGATCCATTTTGTACAGTTGTGTCTGCCCCTGGCTGTGTGTGATAATTATTTAATGGCACCACTGGTGGTGTGCAGTCTAAGTGGGCCCATGGAAAGCAGCATGTAAGCATCTGTCGGTGAGTTAATGAAGTGCCCAGAGTGGACCCGAAGGCTTTGGTCTGTCACACCAAGTCTACATCTCCATCATTCGAGAAGCTTCTAGCAGCTTCACTGATGATATCAATTTCCCCATTTAATATAGGAAAAGAGCACATCCATTTGGTTATGGCACTTCCGGGAATAAATACTATATAGTTGGCAGCAATAAAACTGGAAGTATTAACATCCTTTATCAAGACAGCAACTGCTCAGGCACCCCACAGAAGCCCCACACTGGGATCTCCACTCCCCCTTCTTCCTGCCTGTGCATACAGCTCCAACAGGAAGTTGGCCACAGTGCCTCTGAGCAAGTTGACCCGTCCTAAGTGTGGTTGAACCCAAGGGTTTATCATCTACCAGAATTGCTATGTCTTTAACTTGCCATGGTCAAAAAGAAATGCTCAGGCCAAACTGCTTTATGACAAATAAATGAATCTTCGGATTCTGAGCTGCTTTTATGTTTGAGGGACAGTGTGGCTTTGAGATGTTCAGCAACACCATCGTGCCACCTGTCAAATCACACTGGGTGCATAACTGGCCAAATTACAAGATTCTTTTAATAAATGATCATCAGTTCACTTTGTGTGACTATGTGCATGTATCTGGTACTTGGAAGAGGGTAATTCCATGTGTTCTACATCCCACAGGACCTAACACTGTGTTTTACACCACACAAACAGGTGCATAATAAATGTTGCATTAAATCACAGATGGATTTTAAGTCTGCACATACTACATTACTGAATGTGCCTTGATTATAAAATCTCTCATGGGGCAGACTCCCTGAGAAAATTTCTTATGATGTGGAAGGTAGATGTGCTGTACAGGAAATCTGATATAGTGCCCTTGAATTAGCAGCCCTCTATTTAAGCATACAAAAGGAGTCTGAAGGTGATCAGAGGGGGTTCATAGTGATGAAATAAATTAAATCATTTGAATTCTACTTGGCAATTCCAGAAATATACTACCAGGCACATGGGCATGGATGGTACTAGAAGTTTCTGGCCCCAGCACATGTTGGAACAAGTGGACAGATTCTGGCTTCTGCTGAATCCAGAGAAGCCAACAGAGCAGCTACAGCTCCCAGGAAGTAAATATTGACTATCATGTCTCTGTAAGGTGCTGTGCAAACCGCATGAACTCAGAGAAAAGACCTCCCAGCCTCCTCTATTAGTTCCTGTGGTCAATGCTGAGATGCTCCACTCAGATAAAGGAAGTGCTTATAGCCCAGCTGTGGGGTGTGGTCAGCCAAAAGCCTCCAGCTGTCAACAATTTCAGTCTCAGCCACAGAAAGCTGCAGCCTAGTTGGGGGTCCCAGCTTCCTGGAGCCACACACACCTGCTGACTGAGCAAGACGGGTACCAGGGTGACTGGCTTGGTGTAGGACGGTTCCATCCGCTCTCCCACAAGTTGCCTGAGCTTTGTGAGGCCAGCCTCTTTCTCTGCTGAGTCCTATTCTTCTTTTGATTCCTAATAAACATGCGGCCCAGGCTCCATCTCAGCATTTACTTCCAGACAGCACAGCCCAGAGCAAGTCACATTCCCTGCCACCAGCAACTAGGGGACCCTGCAAAGGCACCTCCCCTTGACAGCACTCCAAGGGCATGAGACTTTCACTGCTGAGATGTGAAGAGAATGCAGATTTGTATCACACAGTGCATACCCTTTCAGACAGTCCTGTTTGGGGCACCATCCCCAGTTTCGCGTGGATGGACCCTACAGTAGAGAGAAAAAAAATACCCAGAGGTAACAGAGCCAAATTTTAAAAAACATCCTTCATCATTTAGAAGTACTGCACTGCAGATGGGAAAAGGGAGGATGGCTTACTTACTTTTGATGTTCTTTCCATCAAAATGACTGGCTTACAGGAGTCGCATCTAAGGTCCCCTCCAGGGCTGTCCTAAGGTGAGCAGAGAGAAGGGCTTGCCAGGCCCTGATAGGGAGCACCCAGTGACATTGTAGGTAGACTTTCTAGCAAATTCAAAAAATTTCCAAAAGCTATTTGAAAAGAGTGTTGATTACATATAGTTGAAAAGGGTCACAATATTTGTCCAGCAAAATATTTAAGATTTATAAAGGAGTAAAAATGTTGGAATGGAGTAAAACTGACAATGCTTTCCAGTTGATATTTTAAACTTTTCTACCTATAAACATGCTTACTGAATTATTAGGGACTGAACTATTCCTTAGCCCCTGGACTTAGGAGACTAAGATCAAAGATCTCAGTGTGTGTGATTTCAGTAGCTCACAGCAATTTATCTGAGCCCGATTTGGCATTCATTCCATTTTATCTTACATCCTAATTAGTTGCTTACATAGGTGCCTCTTCCACTAAACCACAAAGTCTTTGAGGAGAGATGTTTTGACTTATGTTTACACCCACCTTCCTCCTCCACACCTGACTCCATGCACAGCACTTGTGCCCATTAGATTTGCAATGGTTGAAGGAAATGGTAAAAAAAGAACAAGGAAAAATGGAAGAATAGTAGGGACTTGGGTTATAGGAAAATACTTTGCAGCTGTGCAAACACCAAAACCTGGAACAAGTGACCAAAGGAGCCATGGTCACCAGTTAGGCAAGTAACACCAACATTACTTACCAGAGGGTTGAAATGTTTTTGCAGATCTGCAGATGGTCCTGCCATAGGCTATTTGAAACAAGAAGAACCTGCTCAGTTTGTCCACTGAATTTTTTTTGTCCAGAAAGGTTCTGGATCACCTGGCATGGTCCAATCTGTGGTCTTGGCAGAGGGAGGAGGGGTTGGGTAGGGGAGAGCATGCTGTCCCCAAACATCCACATGGTTTCCCAGTTTTGACTCTCAGGTTGGGGAACATGCTTGAACTTCCAGGTATGTGAGACTAGAGGAAACCCAGGGCTGGTTTTCCAATGAAGCATCTTCCTTGAGCCTATCTAGCTGCCAATATCCCCTATCCCTCAATGGCCTCTAAGTTTCCTAGGTGTTGGGGCTCAGAAAAATGATATCCTGAAATGACGATCTCAGTAGCAGCCTGAGAAGCAAGGTTTTTCGCTGCTTTCTCCTGCCCTCCTGTCTCTCACCCCTCAGACTCTCCAAAGCAAGACATAGAAACCAGAATTCCTCTTCCCTAAGCCAGGTCGTAGAAACCAGAACCCCCTTTCCCCAAAGCCAACCATAAAACCTAAAAATACTACTCTGCCTTTCCCCCAATTTTCTGTATAAAAGTTAGCCATAAAGAAATTCTCTGACCTGCCTTGTGTGAGTGTGTGCCATAAGACTCTCTGTTCCAGAGAGGATCCCACCCCATACCCAAGTGGGAAGGACCTACAACTAAGGGGAGAGAAGAATCTGAACACAGGCCTTGCTGGGCTCCCCCAGCCCTCAGTTTATTTCTTTTAGATCAGACTCTTTCTGTGTGATCACATTTCTACGCAGCTTTATTAAACATGAGCATAAAAACACGTGGTTTACACTGAGATTTTGGGTCTTCAATCTGAGGCTCTGTGTCACGTTAAACGATGATCAAATAAATTGTTATGCTTTTCTCTCATGAACTTTTGTTATAGGTGTGTAAACTTTGACCCTTTATGATGGGCAGGAAAGGGGGTGACCCTTTTCCACAGAAGTAATTCCATTACTTTTTTAAAAAATGGGTACACCTAAATTCCAAACCATGCTTTTTCGATTATTATGACTATCTATCATCTATCTATCTATATCAATATTTATAGATACAAATATCTCTCTCTATATAGATATATATTATTAGTAGCATGTGTTATTCTAGAAAAAAGGCACATTATTATATAGATCATTCCAGACATCTTTTAATATGCATCTTAGTTAATATTGTGTTAGTTTAGAAAAGATATACTTTTTATTTACGAATGCATCTATGGCAACTATCCTTGTCAATAGATGCACATTGCCACTATTTTAAATGCTTAAAGTTAGTTCTATCCTATTAATGTAGCATAATTTGCTTAGCAAGCTTTATTGTTGACATTTAGACCATTTGCAATTTTTCACTATTTTGATCAGCCATGGCTGAAAATCGTGGCTAGCAACCTAGAAGAAAAGCAAAGTCTCTTCATGGTTCACAGTTTACAGCCATTTGAACATACCTCATGTCATATCCTTCTAAAAACCAGGTGCAATAAATGTTTTTAGGAAAGGGAAGTTTAGGAATGTTACAACTTGCCCAAGCTTGGTGGGAAAATTGTGTCTCCAATTTCAAGATTTCTAACTTCCAACTAGTTCAGACAACATGGGTACAAAACATAATTTGAAAATCATCTAGCTTGTTGGCAGTTTTATCAGATTGTGGGATTATTACATGAACTTTATTGCAATTTTAGGGAATGCCGTCAATTTCAGAGTTCTTTCAAGGCAGCTTCACATTTTCACCCGTTACTTATAACTTATTCCGTATGATTCCTGAACTTCCTTACTTGTACTTGGAAAATGTTGTAGCAAACAAAATGCCAAACCCCAGCGGATGTGTTGAATCTGCTTCAACACCATGGCCTCCCTGCTAGAGTGTGGAGTTTCTCTTCCTCCTCTCCGTTTACTCTCTGAGTGTTCTGGAAGGTGAGTTCTCCCACCGCTCTCAGTCTCCAGCCTCCTGTCCAGGCTGGGCAGAGTCCACTGGCCACAGGACATAGAGTGACCAACACTTTGCTGCTCTTCCTCATGGATCCATGGGGGAGTAGCCACTTGGTATCATGAGTCATTTATACCAAATCCTGAGGGCCACATGATGATGTGCTCATAATAATCAATTGTGAAATAACAAAAACATCCTTTGCCTTCACATTCCTAACTTCAGATGTAGACCAAGGTAATATTTTTTTTATATAAGCCTGAGTATGATTTAATGGATGCTTCCTCCTCTCCTCTCCTATCCCTACCCTATTGTATGTATGTGTTGCATGAACACACCTGTGTGATCTGTCTCTGCCTCTCTCTTACACACACACACACACACACACACACACACATTTCTGAGATATAGTCTTCACATAGCCAAATGGATTTAAAATGAAAAAAAAAAAAAGATGGAGATGGAAGGTAAAGAAAAAGACACAAGCTAGCTGGATTGATGTATCTCTAAATCTCAGAGGTACTGGCTAATGTTAGTGTAGCTTGGAGACCGTCTAGTCATTTAATGAAATATAGAGAAGAGAGAGATGCTTTTGCTATTCTAAAAAACCACAAGTCAGTGAATGCAATGTTTTCTGAATGTGCCCTATTCAGAAAACCAAACTAAAGGAACTTCTGGGAATTCTCTGCATAGTTAAGCAGAACATCCCACCACCACCACCACTACCACCACCACCACCATGTTTACTCTTCAGAAATCACATACCTTTAAGCCTGAAGCCTAGAAATGCATTATTTCCAGGAAGGATGTGTTGCATTAGCTGGGACCTGTCCTTCAGAGGAAGGAAAACAAAATCCATCATTGCTCTGGACAGTTGTTGCCACGGTGTTGCAGCTGTAGAGAGAAAATGGGCTCCAGGGCTTATAGCAAGGTGGCAGGTGTCTGGGGCAGTCACAGCCTAGACCTTCCTCTAGCCCACAGGGTACTCCAGCATGAAGGCAGTTCAAGAGATGATAGACCAGGCAAAAGCCTTTGGAAGCCAGAGAGGTAACAGGCAAATTAATCATCGTGGAGTGCATGGTCTGGTTCCTAAATCTGTCAATGGATCAAAGGCAAGCATTTATTCAGGATGTATATCCTTGGTTTGAATTGCTGAAGAAAATCTTCGCAATTGTTCTACCTCCAACAAGGCCATATTGGTTTCAGGTTTGTATGAGATATCTGAGACTTCATAAGGAAAAAAAACAAAAAAACAAAACAGTGGGCAGGGCTATGTCTGTCTGCCCTTCTGGCTCTTGTCTCTGTCTGTGACCTTCTCAATGAAAGAACACACCTTCTGCCTTTATGGAATGGTCATTGAGTGTAGAGAAAAATACCCTACCACAAATAGACACGTAAATAGTTAAGTCATAAAATGAGGGCATGTTACCATATACTACTGAACAACAGTATGCGTTGAGGGGCAAGGGATACGTACATTGAGAGTGCCAGGAAGTGTCATCCATAGAGATTTATTTAAGTTGAACCCTGACCAAAAGAGTAGGACTTAGCCATTCAGAGGAAGGGAAAAGAACATTCCAGACTGGAAACCATATGAACAAAACCCCAAGGAGGGAAAGAGCTGAGCTTATCTGAGGACTTTCTGTACCAACATGGCCCGAGTGTGTGAAGGAGGAAGAGGGTGAATTGGATTGAGCTGGAAAGGTTGTTGGGAGCCAGACCGTGCAGGATCTTGTAGGTTAGGGATTTGTGATTTTATTGGACTCATAATGGGAAGCTAGGAAAGAATTTTAAGCAGGTCCATCATTTTTTGCTTGTTTGTTTTAAAAGGTCATTCTGACTATAGAGTGAACTGGTGTAACTGGGACGCAGCAATGGACACAGGGAGGCCAGTTGGGACCCATTTGAAGGGTGCAGAGGAGAACTCCCACTGGCTTCTTGGTTCATGGTTACAGGTCACAGTAGTAAAAATGAAGAGAAGAGGATTCATGATAAATTTGGGGACTAGAAATGACCAGTGTTGGAGATGGATTTTGTGACATCTGAGGACGTGGGTAGTGGCTGCAGGTGCCAGGCAGGCATGGGAAGCCCTGGAGCAGAAGCAGATGGGGTGGAGGGGGGAAACTGCTCTATTTGGGACACATTAAGCTTCAGTCACCTCTGAGCCATCAAAGTAGAGTTCAAGAGCTGGTAATTGTATAGAACTTTTAGCACTCTGCAGAGAGATCTGGCCAAGAATAACAAATTTTAGAGCCACAGGATAGAGTTTTTAAATCATGGGGATGAATGAGATCACCCATGAGAGAGTGCAGAGTTCAATGATAAAAGAACCTAGGATTGCGCTTGCACAACTTCAACATTCAGAGCTCACACAGGAAAATCAACTAGGAAGTCTTAGAGGGAATGGCTGGAGAGGAATAAGAGGAACAGAGTGTGTAGTTATCACATAGCAAGGAAAGAGAGGAGGTAGGCAGCTGGAACAAAAGCTACTGGGAGACTTGGTTTAATTCAACCCAGTCCAAGGCCCACTCCTAGAGGAGTGGGGCTGAGCTGTGCCCAGGAAGGTATCTGTTATGGTTTCAATCTTAAATGTTCCCCAAAGGCCAAGTGTGGAAGGCTTGGTTGCTAACCTGCAGCACTCTTGGGAGAAACAAAGAAGCCAAGTGACCATGAACCAAAACTTCAGAGACCATGAGTCAAAAGAAATCTTCCCTCCCTTCAAGTGGATTTATTGTAAGTATTTTGTATTTTGTCATAGCATTGGAAAGCCATCTCACACAGTAGCCACTAGGCATAGGCAATGATGGCAACTGTCCCTATTTTCCTTCCAATTCCTTTATGTTTTGCGACTACCTCTGGTAACCTTTTTACTCTAAACTCTAATTCTAAACTCAAACGTCCATCCTTCATCCATCCATGCATCCATCCAAGTCGCAGACTTCCCACTGAGGTGCAGGACACACAAAGGCACACTAGAGGGAGCCCTTGGTCCTTTCCTTCCCTGCTGGTTTTTGTTTTCTAGGTGTGAGGGAATTGTGCAAGAATTGCTTCACGCACACAGAATGATATCCACTCTGGAATTTGGTCTTGGCAAAGCACCTCAGATCCCGGTTTAATTATATCGAGTTAGTAGTAGTAATAATGGCAATGGTAGCAGGACCATGATTGGAACAGTTTTCCTTTTAATGAAGAGAAGGAATATTTCTAAGCTTCCAAATCACCTGCACTATGTTTTCACAGTCTAGACGGCCGGCCTCTAACTCATTTAAGCCTACTCCTGCTCAGTTAATTCAGTTTCTTTCAACATTTTCATTCTCTTCCAGCCTGCCAGCATGAAAAACTCCTATGTCGCAATGCCTTAAAGGTCAGGGTAATGCCATCACAAAGACTGATGAGACTATTTTCTCAAAAGACAAGCCTGTCCTGTGATACTTGATAGTGAACCTTATTCTCTTCCTGCAGCAGCGGACACCCCACCCTGCTTCCCCGCCCTCCCTGCCTCCTGCCACCACTAGAGGCACATGTTCTCCTTTCTCTGGGAGGTCCCTTTTTCCTGTTACCATTGGGATCTGCCTTTTATATACAACTGATTTATGGAGCTTTGGAAGGACAGTTCATTCCACTGGTGCTTTCGTATGTAGATTTACGTATTCCTAATTAACCCTCAGTGGCCCAGGTTAGAAATTAAGATGTTACCATTCCTTCCTCAAATCTTCTGCTGGGGTCTCTACCTTTTTCTCTTTCTCTCCCTAGATGGTTTCAAAGTGACTTGCAAGCAGTTCCTTGGCTGTGCTCCAGCTGCAGCCTCTGGGCCTCTCTCCTCTGGGCTCCTTACCCAGTTCCCATTGTGTTCAGCCCCGCCCAGCTTCCCACCACCCCAGGTCATCCTTGATCTTTTCTAGGGTGGCACATCACACAGCACTCTGCTTTTTTTACATTCTCTTTTTACTAAACTCAAGCCAACTCTATCAGCATATTGCCTCACAACCATTTTGGAGATAAGGAGGGGCATAAATCCTCAGGAAACAGAGGCTCATTAAGGGGATTGGACTTCCAGCAAGTGAGAACTGTTAACCCTGAAGTGGTCTACCAAAAAGAGAGCGTGTGGAATGTCTTTCCCTGGGGATCCTTCAAAATAAAACAAACCTGCCCCAGATGATGGGGAGAGACAGGCTAGATGACATTTAAAACTTTTTCTATCTCCTCGACTCAGCCCTCTGATTTCAGGAACATGAGTGAAGTTGTGTTGTGATGGGCCACACTCCCTCTGCCCTGGCTGACCTGGTTTTATTGATGGGGTGAGGTGAGTTTCTTGTACATTCATCAGAAGTTATTTAAAATAGTCTTTGGAGTACATATTCAATCTAGGAAATTTGCAATCTTTTATTTCTGTTCCTAAATGACGGTTGTGCCTCTGTTCCACCATGTGACTGTGTCTTGGGTTTGATGATTTTCTTGGCTTGTGTTCATCTTTCCGAATTTTGAGTTCATGGGCACTTCTCTGAGGCATTGAGAAATAACTAAGCTGTGAACTTCTTCACTGGAGAGGGCAACTGTGAACACAGACACCTATTCCTATAAAGCCTCCTGAATTTAAAAGCAAAGAGGGTGGACCTCGCCCTCTTCCTCAGCGCAGGGCATGGTGTGCATTAAGTGGTGCTTGCTACTCAAGCCACTCACCTGCTCCACAAAGCACCCACTATGTGCTAAACCCCCTGGTGGAGTGACTCCCAAAGCCATCGCACAGCATTGGTGGCATAGTGGTGAGTATGGCTGCCTTCCATAGACACAGCACACTCCACAACAGAGGAGGGAGAGGTTCAGGGAGGAGAGTGAGATCTGGGCCTCTGGACTCAGGCAGATCTGGGCTTCTATTCAACCCCAGCACCACGGCCTCACACTGTGTGACCTCACACAGTACTGTCCCTCTCCCCAGCCTTGGTTTCCTCCCCTGGGAAACGGTGTTACATGTAAGATTGTTACAAGGGCTGAGTGAATGAACATGAAGCTTTCAACCAGTATCCAGAGTGTGTAAAACAGGTGTCAACTCTCCCCTGGATTTAGCTGGGCAGTTTTGTTTAAGGCATGTCTCAGCACATGGTTGTGTTCAAAAGAAGCAGAGTTTCTCCCACAGAAAGCTTTGAAACAAATATCTCATCTGCAAGTGTCATAAGGGGGTGGAGAAGAGATTGCATTACAGTAGTCCCCCTTATCTGTGGTTTCAATTTCTGCAGTTTCAGTCAACCATGGTTCAAAAGCACAAAATGGAAAATTCTAGAAATAAGCAATTCATAAGTCTTAAATTGAGTGCTATTCTGAGTTGCATGATGAAATCTTGAGCCTCCTGCTCCTTCTCACCACGGATGTGAATCATCCTTTGTCCGAAGTACTCATGCTGTATATACTACTTGCCCAATAGTCACTTAGCCTCACTAATTTAGCCTTATTTAGTAGCTATACCAATTATCAGATTGACTGTGGAGGTATCGCAGTGCTTGTGTTTTAGTAACTTTATTTTACTTAATGATAGCCCCAAAATGCAAGAGTAGTGATGCTGGCAATTTAGATATGCCAGAGAGAGGCCATCAAGGCTTGCTTCAAGTGAAAAGATTAAACTACAATAAGACATTCTGGGGGGAGAGAGACACAGAAAGACAGAGACAGAGAACATTTGCATAACTTCTATTATAGTATATTATTATAATTGTCCTATTTTACTATCAGTTGTTATTAATCTCTCATTGTGCTTAATTTATAAGTTAAGCTGTATCAGAAGTATGTAAGTATAGAAAAAACATAAAATTATAAAGTTCAGTACTATCTGCAGCTTCAGGCATCCACTGAAGGTCATGGAATATATCCATCGTTTATAACAGGGACTATTGTATACAATTGAGAGTAAGTGAGCTCTCTCTGCTGTCCTAAGTCCTCCCCAATCCTTGTCCTAGGGCATCATTCCCAAACCACCACCAGTACATTCATCCCACCTTCCCACAACCAAGAAGCCTCCCACAGGAGCAGCTTCTGGTTGTTTGTAAGCCACACAAGGCATTTCTCAGCATTTCTAAGGATTGTGGAAGCCATTAGCTTGATAGAATAATTTTTTCCCCAGTTGTATTTTTTTTGAAAAAAGGTAGAGTTCAAGGAGAAAATCTACAGAACATCTGCAAGGATGGAGGAGAAAGCAGAAGAAAGTGGAAGGCAAGGTTTTCCCCTTCTGTGCAAGAGGGAATAATTACTGGTCCTCTTAAAGCAGGGCTGGAATAACTCTCAGTATATTCTTGGAAGGAAGGAAGGAAGGAAGGAAAGGAGGGAGGGAGGGAGGGAGGGAGGGAACAAGAGAGGAAGATAGGGAGAGAGGGAGAGAAGGAGGAAAGAACATGAATTGTGTGCATTTCAGTGATCCACAGAGTCTGTGGTTCTCCCCCTTAAATCTGTGAGATCAGGGCTTTCTGCAGAAGTTCTGAGAATTCAGTGAAGCAGCCTGAACCTCCCCCACCCCAAAACTCAGAAGGGGTCACATCCCACACACAGCCAGCAAATGCAGAAGAGCCGCATGTAGGGTGCTGTGGCTGCTCATCCTGCCTCTGTAATCCCAGGCCTGGCTGACTTGCTGTAAGTCACACTACATCTCCAAAGAGGGGCAAAGCATTAAAGGACCTGAATTCAGATTGAAGTTGGGAAGGACCCAGCAGAGGAAAGCTGTTCAGCGCATGGTGGGTTCGGGAAGGAGAGAGAGAGAGAAACATAGTGGTGGGGGGAGTATGTGAGGTGATGGAGATGTTAATTAGCTTGATTTAATCAGTCTACAACGT
The DNA here is from genome assembly GCA_004024805.1 of Geosciurus inauris. Taxonomy (NCBI): domain Eukaryota; kingdom Metazoa; phylum Chordata; class Mammalia; order Rodentia; family Sciuridae; genus Geosciurus; species Geosciurus inauris. The sequence continues at coordinate 110,700 of PVHX01002787.1, read as the reverse complement.
AAACACATATTGGAAACATCACACTGTACCCTAAATACATACAATTATAATTTGTCAATTAAAAATAATATTGAATTTAAAAATAATTTTTGTAGAAAAAAGTCACATACCCAACTCAATTAAAATAATCAACACACTGCTCAAAAACTGCACACACCATGCCACTTGCAATCTCTGACTTTATTTGTTTCCTGGACATGTTCAGAATGGACAAATGAGTGTGACTTCTGCCATACCAATGAAGTATATGGTTGTTTTTTGTTGTTGTTGTTGTGTTTGTATTTTTGGGTTTTTTTGTTTTTTTCAAACAGAGGAGGAAACTCTCGTTAAGATCATCGTGGTCCAGTTTTACCTCTGCCTTGGTCCAGGACAGGTAAGGCAGCAGCAATGCCCGAGTCGCACTGAACAATTGCACATTCAAACGCTGTCATTTACTATTTTGGCAGCCAAAATAATCGAATCTACTTGTGTAAACTTTTTCCCAAACTGTAGAATCTGTTAAATACAATTTGCCTGAGGCCATTGTTTTGGACTAGCCTCTGGTACAGGTCCTAGCAGGTCAGCCCAAACCAGAATGGAGTCACTCATGCTAGGCGCCACTTAGTCAAGCTGAAAGCTGAAACGGGCCAGATTTAAAAAGCCAAACAAAACAAAAAAAACAGGAGACTCACAGCAACCAATCAAAAGGGGTTTGGTTTACCTGAATAAGAAGTCCCCTATAGCAGGGCACGGTGGCGCATGCCTGTAATCCCAGCACTTTGGGAGGCTGAGACGGAGAATCATGAGTTCAAAGCCAGCCTCAGGAACGGCGAGGCGCAACGCAGCTCAGTGAGACCCTGTCTCTAAGTAAAACACAAAATAGAGCTGGGGATGTGGCTCAGTGGTCGAGAGCCCCTGAGTTCAATCCCCAGTACCAAAAAAAAAAAAAAAAAGAAGTTTCCTATATTTAAAGCTTAGAAGGAAAATAATGTTGAAGCAAGCAGTTCATTTTTTGTTGTTTCTGCCTTCCTCAGTCCTTTTCTGTCTATAAAATCAACATCCTCGATTCATAAGAGCACTCTAGGTGTTGCCTGATTTGCGAATTGCAAATAAAAGCCAGTTAATACCTTTAAACCAAATTTATTGTAATTTAGTGTTTTGACAAGTCATAGCAAATGAACCTAGTTCCCTCCACTCTAAAACACTTTCTCCAAATGTGCTCTCTTCATTCAGTGAGTTAATGACCTCTGCTCACTGCCAAGTGAAGGGCCAAAGAGAAAGAAAAATTCTTTGATTAACAAGAAAGAAGAGGAGCCACTTAATTGTGACCCACCTGTCTGGGAGGTCTGTACAGTGGCCACGATGGGCTAGCCTATCTTAATGCTTTCTTTCGAGAAGGACATTTCTTAACTGGCATCTGGCTTTTGTTCTTACATTTCTAATTTGAGTATTTGGGTCTTCAGGGAGATGGGGGTAGGTGGGGGAGTGACTCAAAGAGAGGGAATAAATGCAAATGGAGAGAAGTCAATGGGCTCTGGCATCACTGGTTTTTGATCCTTTCTTCTGCTGCTCTCAGCTATAAGGAGGACTGAGAGGGCCGACCTGCTTGCTGAGCTGTGGGGAGGAATAAAGCTGTCTTCAAAAAAAATGAGGCAAGACATCAACTCCAAACTTGCAATGAGTGTTCTCCTTTCTCAGATAAGAAAAGCTAAGCCCAGATGTTCTCTGCCATGCAGGTCTCATGGTGTCTCTAGAGGTGCCACTGCTGTGGCTGGTCCATCCTGCATTACCCTTGGCCAAATGGTCACCCCTGAACTCCCCACCAATGAATCAAGTGCACCCCCCCACAGCGATGAGCACATCATTACCCCATTTCCCAGGACAGCAACAGCTGTTGCCTGTGGTTCAGCTTCTCCAACCTCCTGTGAAAATTCTCTCATGAGGCCTCTGACCAAGGACTGTGTCTGCCTCCTCCCGGTCCCCATGTTGCTCTCTGGCATATTGTTAGCTCTGTATGAATGACAAAAATTAAAATTATGCTGATACTGGCCAATAAGGGAGCTAGAGGTGTAGGGGGTGAGAACTTCTGAATCCTCTTGATGTGTCTGCAAATTGTAAGTTGAAGACAGTCAGTGAAAACCTAGGTTGGAAAACACATTACCAAACATGTACATGGCCATTAAGAATCTCAACCAGATGGAAGGCAGAAAAGCCCAGCAGTAAAGCCTCTCTTCCACTCTCCCAGCTACTTGGAACAGTAAAGCTCACAACCAATCGGAGTATATATTGTGCAAACAACCAGTGCCAGAGGCGTCAGGTATCTGTAATTAGCGGCCAAGGGGAGTTGGCCCAAATATATAGATTTTCCTATAATGAGATCATTACTTTCTACACTTATCTAATTCTGCATGAAGAGTTTCTTTACAGTCTCTTTATGACTTCCTACAAGTTTGTGCAGTGTAGGAAGCAAGGAGACATAAAATCTGGACTCTGGTAAGAGATGCCCAAGGACCAAAGAAAGCTCTGAGCACTCGGGAGCTCTGGATGTGATCTGGGTCCTGCTGTGTCTGTTTTTCTCAAGTTGTAATTCAGTGCCTTAAGTTAACTGGAGACAAGAGCACTAGTGTATACCACAGAACTACTGAAAGTGTAAGAATGTTGAAATTAAAAACCATGCTGCAGACAAAATGTACAGGTGCAGTTTGTAAGGTTTCTTTATTTGAGAAACCCAAGGTACAACAGACAAGTTCACGTTAATATTTACTGAGCATGTGCTATGGGGAGCCAGGAAGTGCAGGAGGATGCTGGTGATGTAGCAATGAACATGTTATGGTTTGGATGTGAGGTGTCTCTCAAAAGCTCACTGTGAGACAGTGCAAGAAGGTTCAGAGGAGAAATGATTGGGTTGTGAGAACCTTAACCCAATCAGTGAATTAATCTCCTGACAGGGATTAACTGAGTGGCAACTGAAGGCGGGTAGGGTGTGGCTGGAGGAGGTGGGCATTGGGGGCGTGGCTTTGGGGGATACATTGTATCCAGCGAGTGGAGTCTGTCTGCTTCCTGATCATCATGTGAGCGAGTTCCCTCTGCCACACTCTTCTGCCATGATGTTCAGCCTCATGTGAAGACCCGAGGAATGGACCCAGCCTTCTAAGGACTGAGACCTCTGAAACTGTGAGTCCCTAAATAAACATTTCCTCCCCTACAATTATTCTGCTCAGAATTACTTTTAGTCACAGCAAAGAAAAAGCTGACTAAAACAGAACAGAACCAGCAAAGTCCCTGTCCTTCAGAGGCATGCATTCAAGTCAGAGAAGAAACATTAATATAATAAACATGTGATAATTTCAGGTAGTGGGAAGAACACTTTAAAAAAAAACAAGAGTAAGGGGCTTGAGAGTGGTGGAGGTAGGAGGGTGCTGCTGCTTCCGGCAGAGGGACCAGGTACAGTCCCTCTAGTGATTTGGGCTGGGGCTGTAGCTCAGTGCTAGAGCACTTGCCTAGCATGCAGTAGGCTCTGGGTTCAATCCTCAGTGCCACAAAAACAAAAACAACAACAGAAAAAACCAAGTTGGCATTTGAGCAGAATCTGGATAAAGAAATGAGAGGTGTGGCTATTTGAGGAAGGAACATTCCAAGCAGAGAGAAGAGCAAAAGTAGACTCACCCATCCTCAGTCTCCTAATCAGGAAAGGGACAAAGATTTGCCTTGTCAAGCAGAGGCTGAGAAAGGGCGACTGTGGCAAATCCAATTTCACGACCTGCACAGGAGCAGGGTAAAGACGAGGGAGGGCCCTCTACTCCATCAGTGCAATGGTCTTAATGTCTGTGTGCCCCCAAATCATATGTAGAGATCCTAACCTCCATGGTGGTGGTCCTAGAAGGTGGGGCCTTTGGGAGGTGATGGGGCCATGGGGACTGAGCCCTTATGGATGAATAGTGTCCTTATGAAAGAATCTAGAGAGAGAGCGCATTTGCCCCCTTCCACCCTGTGAGGACTCATGGGAAGGTGTCATCTATGAGAAAGTTGCCCTTGCAAGATACCAAATCCTCCAGTGCCTTGGTCTTGGGCTTCCAGCCTCCAGAACTGTGAGCAACACTTGTCTGTTGTTCATAACCTGCCCAGCTTTGGTATATTTTTATAGCAGCACAAACCACCTAAATCAGAAGCTGAAAACCCAAGACTGGGTTAAGAGCTAAGCCGTAGCAGCCCTGACTGTTTACTTTGACCTATATTTCTCTGAATGTAAACATTCTTTTGCTTTTTTCCACAAAATGAGGGTTGAATTGTGTGTGCCTCAGGAAACTGCAGAAGAGGCCTTATTTATACAAAGCAACGTGATTCTCCACCACACTGTGCCTGAAAGTGGGCAGCAGACAAAATAAAACCCGTTCCCTGTACTTTATACACAAGTGCCAGTTACCCCTCACTAAATATCTTTTTTTTTTTTGCAAAGGCGTTAGTTCAATTACAAGCCACTTTATAGTCTGAATATACCCCGTCGTAGCATGTATATTATACTTAGCCATAAAATGTTTTGAGGTTTCTTGGGTTGGGAACAGGTATAAAATTACAGTCATTATCATCATAAATTTCTTTTCATTACTCTTTGTTATATTTCTTAGCTCTCACCAAAATAATTCTTACTCTGCTGACTGTTTACAACCTTCAGATGTAAAGAGATGGTCCCCGAGTTCCTCCACATCATCGTTTGCTGAGCTCTACCTATTCAGCTCTTTTAATCTCTCTTCATAAATCAAGCTGTCTTTCTCCATCACTCTTGCTGCTTTTCCCCAAACACTCAGCCCATTTGTCTGTACCTGGCTGGTAATTAGGTGCTCTGAGCTGCGCATAGCCTTCCAGGTGGGGTCTCAGCAGAGTCGTCTGTTGCTCCAAGTATTGCTGAGCAGATCCATTTCCGTTTCCTCCTGGGCCCCTCATTTCACTCCAGACAGGAGCAAGCCACAACACAAAGGAGAAGGACAGATTACCCAGACCCAGCAAGCTGCGCCCTGGAGGAGCACACAAAGCCCGTCTGTCCTAAGAAGAGCCCGGAGGCAGTCAAAAGAAAACATGGTGTGGAGAGGGCAGGGATCCACTTTCTCCTCCATCTTCAGTAACAATGAGAGATCAGCTCTGATCAGCCACAGTAGAGACATTTTGTCTTCAATATTATGAAAACCTGCATGGGCTGAGCTTTCTCGGATTTCTGTCCTTCTGGAAGTCACTAGAAGCCTCCTCTACAATGAATGGACAAATCAGAGCCTCTCATCTCTTGAGCAGGCTGAGGTCGCAGACCAGCAACTCCTTCTTGGCCACGTTTCCTCACCGCCATACACACACCTTTTCCCAGAAAAGGGCGCCTTCCTAGGTAGGCACCCACAGTGAGCAGGAATTGATTCGTTTTCTCAGTAGCAAGTATGTTGCAGGGGAGAAAACCACAAGCAGATAGCTTGAATGGGTTTACATGGACCTGTTGCATTGTGGGCAATCCGTTAGCTCAGGTTTGGCTCTTATTGGGTGTCCTCTCCAGCCTCTTACACATTTGTCATGGAATAGGCATTTGATAGATGCTTGGAAGATGGAGCCAAACAGTGAATTATTATGTTTCTAAACCAGAAAGCCTTGGGCTTATTGCCTTGTTCTCTTATCAGCTGTGTGACTTGGGGCAGGTTTCTTAACCATGGTAGGCCTCAGTTTCCTCATACAGGAGACATCTCATTGTCAAACACAGGCAATAGGGTATAAACAAAGCTCTGATGTGTAACAGGCATTTATTCAATGTAGTATTTTCCCCCAAAGGGAAAACTCATAATGGCAGCTGGCTCTGGTAGACCTCACAATCTCTCATGCTTACAAAATTTCCGTAATCATCTCTATGAAGGGATAGTGTTTGGAGAAAAAAAAAATTCAAAGAATGCAGTTAGTCAAATCCATTAGCAAGATAGCACACAAGTTCATAACCTAGCTTTGATCTGCAATTTGGAGGAAAAAGTTACCAAATACTTGAGGGATCATTTCTCCCCCTTGATGTGATGTTGGAATTTAACTCCCATTAACCATAACAGGCATAATGAGTCAGCAGCCAGGGGAAACATACCCTCCAGTGCTTAATGAACACAAAATAAAACATTTCCTTTTATCTTCAACATCTACTAGGGTAATTTGAATAATGATATTCATATTCATGATGCGTAAGACCCTTCCATCGGCTCAGTATTGTCACTAAGGCTCCTACAGAATGCCAATAAGTATGTGGAGAATTTTTGATGATATTGTGGCATGGAAGATGCTCCTGCAGATGAAGCATGAGATCCCAGATCAATGAGGTGCAGATTAAGTAAAGGACTTTCCACAGTAGCTGCGTCTCGTCCCTCGAACCAAAAGAATTGGATGGCTTTGAAGGGATAACCTCCGAATACAACACAAGTCACCTTTAACAGAGCAGGGACACCAACCACCTGATTGGACAAACAATAGGATAAGGGAAAAAATGAAGGCCATTCCCCCAAACATGAGGTTCTGCAGTTTTCCCAGCTGGGTCTATAAGGGATAGTCTTAGGAGTTTGAAAAGGAATGGAAGGTGAGTCAGGAGGGTCAGAGCTACACTATGCTCCCAAATTAAACATGAAAAAAATCTCAACTGTGATTGCATCTCTCTCCTCCATCATATCTGTGAGCTCCTTGAGGCAAAAGACTGTGTCTGTGAGTCTTTCCATTCCCACCTGTTAGCGCAGGACTGGACACATGGAGGGCTCAGTTGTGATCACTCTCTGTGCCCAGCCCAGGGTGAAGCATTTTACTTCATCTCTTCATTCCCCACTACAAACCTATGAGAGAGACAGACACACACACACACACACACACACACACACACACACACACACAGAATATTATTAGTGTTTTTGTTGTTGCTGTTGTTGTTGTTTTAACAGAGTAAGAAGAAGTTTGGTTCTTAGAATTCTAAAACCTTGCCCAAGTTCTCCCAGTAAATAGCAGAGCTGAGACTTGAACTCAGGTCTGTCTTGCACCGTAGCCTATAATTTGATGTTCAAGAAAATGTTTGCTTGATGGAACTAGACTCCAAGGCAGGGTCAGTATGGACAAAGACTGTGTGACTTACATCTGTGGAACAGACCGTGATACAGTCAGGGAGTACGTCTCGAGGAGGTTCACGTGGTTCTTCCATAGGGGTTGCGTATTGTTTCTGAAAAGCATCAAATGATAAATAATTTAGGCTTTGCCACAATGACTCTATTCTGCCCCTGTTGTGTAAAAGTCAGTCATAGATAATTTGTGGAGAAATGGACACGAATGAGGTCCAATAAAACTTTATTTACAAAACAGACATGGGCAGATGCCTGCCGTCCCCACCCTCCATACTTTGCCAGGTGATGCTCTTCAGTGTGAACCCCAGAGAAGACAGTACAGAATTTGATCCTGTGTGATTCCAGGTCTCAAAACAGATGACACATTCAAAGGTTAATTAAAGAGAGTTTTATGAAGGGACTTTCCACAGAAATGTGTCGAGAGTTTAGAGAACCAACAAAGGGCAGTGAAAGATTCAGTGGCTGGTAGTGGCGGAAAATGGTTCAAACCCTAGGCCTGAAGCTGCAATAGGGAGGGAACATTATTAGTGCTGTGAGTTATATTATGGGAGAAGAGCCTTCTTCAGGAATTATGGCCCCAGGTTGAGAAGCAGCCGTTGCCAGAACCAGGGCCCATGGTTCAAGGAGCAGGGAAACAAAGAGTCGCCTCCCCTCTGACAGCTGACCTTCTGACTGGTGCCTTCTGTTTACCAAACTCAACCAGAAGCCGGAAGCCAGAGAGCAAGAGAGCCTGGGTGATGTGGTCCATAGAGATGGGACTCTCAGGGCTCGAGGCAGGACAGACAAGCGGGAAGATGGCTCTGGAGGAAAATGAAAAGTAAACTGTACAGTTTTCTATGACAAAAATGAGGAGTCACTCTTCCCTAGAGCTGCTGACTAGTTTTTAGTGAATCAGTCGAGGTTCTTTTAACTCCCACCTTTTGGGGATCCAAGAAAGGAAAGAAGGGCCATTTCCTGAACAAACTAGTAGTAGTCTTACAGAGAGTCTGAGAGTGGCCTTACAGTTCCTTGCCTGGTTCTGTTGCAAAGGGTACCTGCATGCAGTTGCCCAACTGCCCTGTTCCCGTCTGCTGAGGGCAACTTACAGCTTTGTCAAGCCAAGTCAAAACTGAACGTGACTACCAGGGAAGGGGTAATAATGCTACCAAAAATCAAGATGCTGGAAAACTACCATCTCTCAGTGGTGGGAAGATAGGTGATTTTCATGTTTTTTCCTTGATACTTTTCTATATTTTCATTTTATTCTGTGTTTAACAGGAGAAAACACCCAAAACAATAAAGCAAAGAAAAAGAAAAGAAAAGGAGAGAAAGAAAGAAAGAAAGAAAGAAAGAAAGAAAGAAAGAAAGAAAGAAAGAAAGAAAGAAAAAAAGAAAGAAAAAGAAAGGAAGGAAGGAAAGGAAGGAAGGAAGGAAGGAAGGAAGGAAGGAAGGAAGGAAGGAAGGAAGGAAGGAAGGAAAGAGAGAGAGACATATGTCCTAATAACACACGTTACTGTTCAGGTGGATGTCAAGGTTTGCAACTCCCAAAGGTGTGTTGCCAATCACCCACAGTCATTCATTCATTCAATCAGCAAGTGATTTTTTAAAAAATTTATTGGTTTTGTCCTGTATGTATTGCTTCTTTTTCAATCAGCAAGTTTTATTGAGCCTCTGCTATGAGTCAATTTTGGTGCTAGGATGAATAAGTTCCAGAGTCCTTGTCCTGGAAGTCTCCCCAGTTCATACACTGAGCGTTCAGGAGGGTAAGTGCTGTGGCTAAGAAAGGCAGAGGAGGCTGTGGGAACACAGGGGCACCTAGCCTGGTCTGAATTCAAGGAAGAGCGCCAAGGAGATGCAATGCCTGAACTCACACGGCAGATACCTAGCCCCTCCCCAGGACAGGAAGAGTGGCAAGGGCAGTCCAGGCAGAGGGAAGGACATAAGCAAAGGCACAGGCGCACAAGCAGTTCCAGTCTGTTAGCATGTCAGAAGAGAGGAGGAGGGGGTAGACGGCTCAGGAGCAGCGCTGCCCGACAGGACTTTCTGCGAAGAGGGAAATACTCCATAAACATCTGCTGTGAAGGCAGCAGATCATAGGATGAGCAAGTCCAGAGGCCTGAGGGACAACATGAGAACAGCAGGTGATCAGATGGTACTGTACGTGGAATTCATGCTAACTGGGTAGATTTTAGCTACTCTTGCCATAAAAACAAAACAAAAAAAAATGGGCAATTTTTTTTATCTGAGATGATGGGTATGTTAATTTGCTTCACTATAGTAACCTTTTTACTATGTATATGTATCCCATTACCTCCTGTTGTAATATACAAATAAATATTTTTTTTAAAAAACCCTCAACATGAAAATGACTGGACATACCCAAGTAGTGAGTACTTGAGATGTGGCTCCCATGACTAAAACACTGAGTGAATTTTTTTTCCATTGTATTTAGCTTTCAGTACCAAATTGGATAATGCAGTTCTAGAAGAAAAAGTTGGGGGAGGACTCCACAGCAAGAGGACCCAGTGTTGGATGCCACAGTTCCATTCAGGCTTTGCACCTTGATTCTGTGCTCCATGGGAAGCCACCGCAGTGTGCCTGGAAATGAATATCAGGTTTGTGTCTGTGGTGAGTGGAGATGCACCGAGCACAGGTGCCCTCAAAGTCCTTAAGATACAGCTCCAACTCAGGATGGGGCTGAGGGGACCTCCCACCCGAGCAGAATTTGAAGAAACAAGCAGATGCTTGCTAGATGGTCCTAAAGGGAAGGAATTAGAGATGGAATCAAGAACAGATGCAAAGCCCCAAGACAGGACGAGGCTGCCACAAGCAGGGAAGCCCACGCAGCTCAGCACAGCAAGGTCCAGGTGAAAGAAGGCAGGAAATTAGGCTGTGAAGGACACTGGAAGGAAGTTAGGATGTTGTTTCCCATAAAGATATCAAAGATCAATGAAGGCTTTTAAGCAAGTGAATCTTAAGTGTCTGACCTTGGGTTAATTGCACTTCTCCTCCATGTTGGGGGGAACTGTGAATTGTGGATAATGACACTCTCTTCATGGGTCTGCATGAGGACCTCTGTATTTCCAGCTGCGGGTTAATTGCACAGTGAACGTAGGTTCCCTGGAGTCCTCCCAGCTGCCTTGTCAAGACTTGGCCCCTTGTGAGCATGAGGACAGTTTCCCTTCTTCAGCTGTCACCACCTCTCCATGCTGTCTTCCAAGCCGCCCACCCTCCTCTGTAACCCTCCCCATCTCTTTCATGACTTTGTGCATGTTTGGGGCATGAGGGAGGAAGCCAGCGCAGACTCTATAGCAACAATAAAACAGTTGTTAATAAAACAAATTACCAGAACTTTTTTTACTATTAGCTTTTACAAATATGTATACTTTTAAAATTGTAATTGACAAATAATTGTGTATATGGATGAAGTACAATGTGATGCTTTGATCTATGTGTACATTATAGAGTCCTCACCTTACCATAAATATATATAATTTTTTCCAGATACTTGCCTATTTTATTTTTAATTGAGATAACAATTGTACATATTTATGAGGTACAGTATAATGATCATGGTAATTGGTATACCATCATTTCAAACATTTCTCTTTTTTTTAGTGAGAATGTTAAAAATTTATTTAAGTAATTGTGAAATATACATTGTTATTAACTGTGGGCACCGTGCACTGCAACAGGTACACCAAAACTTATTCCACCTATATAATGGAAGTTTGTTTGCTTAGGTCAACATCCTCCTATCCCTTTCCCTTCCTCTCTAGTCTTTGCAAAACTTTGAACTTTAATAAAAACACAGACTACCACACTGATGCTTCATTGGAAACAGAGTTGCTATTAATTCTGAGTTGTTTTCTTTTGCAGGAAAGAACTGCTTTCCTTCTGTTCTTGCTTCCAAATAAACTAAAGTGAAGGGGTTGAGTTGGCCCAAGTACCTTCCAGGTTCCCCATTTTAAGGATGCTGATCCTGCAGGAGGGCTTAGCAACTCTGTCCATTCTCAGAGTACATGATGTAACTCCAGCCAACAGAGCAGCCCAAGAAAAGCAGATTGCAAACACTGCACTTGAAAAAAACCTGTTGACACATCACTGGAAACTTTGGAAAACTTTCTGCATAGGAACAAGCCGTCCTGTGCCAACAAAGTGGGTGGGAGCATAAAATCTTCCCTACCCCCAGGTTCCCCACTCTCGCTGTTACTACTCACAAAGTTATTTATTCCTGTAAACTATCTGCCATGGTTGGAGAAAAGTAGGTGATTGGAAGGATCCCGAATAAAATCGGATCCTGCACAGATGAGCTATGCCCCTCGTCCTGACCTATGCCATGCTCTGGGAGTTAGGCTGCAGCTTGAAAACCCAGAATCCAGTTTTCTTCTCTGCTTGTTAGAACTTATTGATACACCATCAGTGCAAAAATGGAAAAGAAATGACTTGCCGCATGAAACTTTGGAGATGTACACTGCAGCTCTGCATGAAAATAAACATGAGCAGAGTCAACTCCCAGTACATAATTCATAGCAAGGAAGCCCATGGACTACAAGTCAGACTGCAGTCCAGATCCCTGCTCAGCTACTGCCCAGAGCACGTTATTCAAGCTCTCTGAACTTGATTTCCTTGTTTATCTAGGTTTGTGAAATGAAAATAAAATAATACACCTCTCTCATAGGAGCACAGCAAAGTAATATATGAGATACCATAATGTAAAACATCTGGAAAAATTCCCAGCACAGAACTGCTGTTCAATACATGTCAGTTATCTTTAAGAACACTATCGTATAAGAAGCGTATTTGTTCATTTGACAGTTACGTATTGAGTACTACTATGTGCCAGGCACTGTTCTAGACACCAGGGGCATATACAAAGTCCCTGGCCTCCTGGAGTTTACTATTAAATGGAGGAGGCAGTAATAAAAACTAAATATAAAGATAATTGATATTCTGTTAGGTCATGGTAAAATATGGAGGATAAAGAAGGGTAAGATCAGGTTTAATGACAAGGGGTGCTATTTTAGATAAAGGGATCAGGAAAGATCTCTCTGAGGAAGTAACATGTAAGCATAGAACTGACTGAAAGGGAGGAGGAAGCCATGCATTCTCCTGGGGGAAGAGTATTCGAGGCAGAGACAAAAGCCAGTGCAAAGGTCCTGGGACAGGAAGATGTTCAATATGCTGCAGGAACAGAAAGGATCCCAGGGTGGCTGGAGAGGAGGCTGCATAAGAAGAGTGGGAGATGAGGAGAGAGGTACCAGGGACTGGGCCACAGGCTGGAATACTTTGAGAAGACCTGGTGCTTGCATGTGTTTATCTTGCCTCTCTGATCACACTATCATATAACTTTTGGGTTTTATCATTTGGGTTTTAACATTTTATCAATGACTTTTGGGTCATTGGAGTAGAGCAGTTATGACTGTGGATCCTAGATCAAACAGATCTGGGTGTTGGTGTTAGCCACTTTCTCAACCTCACATAACCTTAATCTCTAGAAGCCTCCATTTCTCATCTATAAAATGGATGTAATGGTGGTGCCTATCTCGCTGGATTTTTTATGAAGATTAAGTGAGATAATTTGAGTACAATGCCTGGCATTTCATCAGAGCTGCACACATTTGCTATTGTTATTGAAGGCAACAGAAATGTGCCCTGAGCTTTTCTTTTGCCTAGCAAGAAATCCACATCAGGCCCTTAACATGTGCAAGCATTGTGGTATCCAGTTCCACACTTCCCAGCATCCTGACAGCTGAGCAACCAGACTCTTAATGAATTTTTGCAGATTTACAAAACAGCAGAGACTTTTAAACCTAGCAATTAGCTGATTGACGACTCAATTCAGAACTCAAGAGCCAGCAGGGAAACAAAATATGTCTTTGAATTCCCACGCCACCTTTCAGTAAGATTACACACGAAAGCTATAAACTTGAGTTACCGAGAGCCCTCCTTTCCTTACTCAGGTTTAAGTTCAATCTTCTATGCTTAGTCCATCAGGTTGCTCAGCCACAGAGGGCCAGGATGGGGCCAGAGGTCAACATGCAGAAGGTAAAGACAGCAACAGTGTAAAAGAAGAAAAATCAAAAGCTACAAAAGGCAGGGAGAACTCCATGAAGAAAAGAGGATGCTCTTCATTCTCTCCTTCAAATATCTGTGGGTGGTCATTGCATAATGATTATCATGTGATAACCCAATTATAGCTGATCACTGTTATGAGCTGAATATACAAAAGTGACATCGTCTTTGACCTCATAGAATGTGAGGTTGGGGGTGAGATGTGGTTGGGGGGGAGAGGCCAGGGAGAGATTTCAGTCGTTGATGGATCAGAAGTGAGTAGCAGGCACTAGAGGGCGCTGG